>APFE030340283.1:1170-64957 GCA_000404065.3 Pinus taeda
AACTGAGGGCTCCTAAGTCCCTAAAAGTTTTGCTTCACTACCTAAAGGAACAAGGTTAGCTGATTACATCATCTCCCAGAAGTTCTCCACTAAAAACTGCTCATAAATGGTCAAAATTGGACCATGCTGAAAACCCAGTGCAGAGGGTGCAATGCATATCATCTTCGCAATGTACGGGGTGTGATGCATACTGAATGGCTCCTCTATAGGGTGAGATAGTCGGGAATGGACAAATGGCAGGGACAAAATGTGAGGCGGAAGATCATGGAATCTTCCAGAAGCTTCCCCTCTAACACTTGCCTCTCTGTTTTCGACTAGGGATGAGTAAGAGATCATCATTCTCCAAGTGGAAGCTAGAACTATCAGAGAGAGGACACTAATCAAGACCCCAGAAGATGACTCACTTCCCTACAATCATCTATATATGGATCCCTCATCACAAAGATCCAGGGGCTGGAATTTTGTATCTTATAGAGAAGTGTTGTTGGTTTTCTCGTGTATATTCATAGTGTTGGGTGATCTAAGCTTTACTTGAGGTGAAGAAGGGCTTTCTTGCTGGAGGATGATGCTAGGTCAAAACATATGGTTGTAATCCTCTTGCTACTTTTCATCTTAATAAAGCTATTCAAGTTTCCTCCATATTCTTGTATGTTTGTTTATATATGCATTTGTATGGTTGGCACATATCTGGTCCTGTGTTATTTATGAATATAGATCTTTGTTCTTCAATAGTAGTATGTTGTTGTGATTCCACGGGTGCTCTTTGAAGCTGGGCAAATGAAGAAGAAGCGGCAAAGCTCTATCAGGAATGAGAGGAATCAAACAAGGAAATCAAGTTCAAGACTAAGGTTGGTCTCCTTTGTTCACTCCTATCTATTTTCATAAAGGAAAGCGAAAGTAGACTTTACTTGTTTGTTTCTAAGATAGCTACTATTCTTAGTGGGAATAGCAGCATCTGAGTGGACAGTATTCGCGGTAACAGTATGGAATTTCTCTAAACCCCAAGAAATCATTTTTTGCTCTTAGTGAAGGTAAACTCCTTGGTTTTATTGTATCCAAACATGGAATTTATATTGATCCAGAAAGAATTAAAACAATTTCATAAATTCCATTACCACATACTAAAAAAACAATGCGACATTTTCTTGGCCTAATCAATTTTGTTAAGAGATTTGTCCCCGAATTTTCTCAAATTTTCCTACCAGTACAAACAATGATAAAAAAGGATTCACTTTTTAAATGGGGTGATCATGAAAGAGAAGAATTTAAAGTAATAAAACAAGTTGTAATTGATGCCCCTTCTCTATCAACTCCCAATTTTTCAATCAATTTATTTTATATACTTTTGCCTCTGAATTATCATATGCAACAGTCTTAACACAACCAAATGAACAAAATATCAAAGCTCCTATTTCTTTTTTTAGCTCAAAAATTTTAAGGAGCTGAATTAAATTATTCAGGAGTAGAAAAGCAAGACTTTGCAGTTTACAAAGCTATCAAATGTTTTAGACCTTTTCTTCTAAAACCTCATGTTAAATTTATTGTTCCTTTCTTAGTAGTCAGGCAAATGCTTATTCAAAAGGAGTTAGGAGAAAAAAGGGCTAATTGGGTTACTACATTACAAGAATATGATATAAAAATCAAACCCACTCAAATTGTAAAAGGTCAATGTTTTTGCAGGTTATTCACAAGAATGAATGATACATCAATAAATGAAGTAACAGGTAATATTGAACAAATCACAGAGGTACTCCTTGTTCATACTCAGTCTCAATATGTTGGCTTAATATTTTATTTGAAAAATGGTTATGCTCCACTTGAACTAGATGTTAATAAAAAGAGAGCCTTGAGATTGAATCCAATCAATATCAACTCATCAATGATGTGTTGTTTAAGAAAAAATATGATCTTGTTTTGTTAAGATGTTTCGATAAAACTGAAGCAGAAAAGGTCTTACAAGAACTTCATGATGGTCCGACAGGTGGACATTATAGTGGAGATACAACGGCTCACAAAATTCTACATGTTGCATATTACTAGCTGACTTTATTCAAAGATACCCACATGTATGTAAGAAGATGAAAAATTTGTCAAACTACTTCAAGAAGACAGAGGAAACCTACCATGCCCTTGCAACCAGTCAACATTGTGCAACCTTTTGAGCAATGGGTACTAGACATAATAGGGGAGATCTTTATTCATTCTTCCAAACAACATAGGTACATTTTGACTACAACATATTATTTTACAAAATGGGTAGAGGAAATACTTATGAAGCTATTCAATTCTGAGAGCTTCATTGAATTCATTAATCAATTTATTATTACTAGGTTTTCTATCCCTCATGATCTTATTTTTTACAATGCTTCTTATTTTTCTGGAAATGCAATGATTGAATTTGCTTTAAAGAGAGGGTTTAAACTTAAGTATTCTACAAATTATTACCCTTAGGGAAATGTCTTAGGAGAATCCATTAATAAAAATCTTATAAGGATCATCAAACAAACTGTTGACCAAAATCAAAAGAATTGACACAAAGCTTTAATATTTTATTTATGGGCTAATAGAATAACCGAGAAAACATCAATAGGTACTTCTCATTTTCATTTGGTATATGGGAAAGAAGTTATCCTACCTCCAAATATAGCTCTCCCCTCATCAGCCCTAGTTCAATTTATTGAATAACAACCTTATTTTGCTTTACGATTACGAATGTCTCAAATTGTTAAGGTGGAAGAAGAAAGAAATAAAGCTAAGCTAGTCCATGCTCACCATCAACAATTGGTCAAAGCTTCATTTGATGTAAATTCAGTCAAAGATAAATAAAAAAAAATTGAAATCGGAGACTTGGTTTTGAAATGGGATAAAGTGCATGAGGACAAAGGAAAACATACAAAATTTCAAAAACTTTGGCTTGGTCCCTTTTAGATTTTTGAGAAGATAGATCCATCAATTTTCATCTTGCAAGATTTAAAAGGGAAGAAGGAAATTCTTCCTGTTAATGGACTTATACTCAAAAAATATTTTTCTTGAAAGAACATAAGTTCTTTTGTACAATATGTAAATATTTTTATATATCATTTTCTTTTGTTACTAAAAGTACTATGCTTTTGAAAAACACATTGGAAGTTTATCTTTATTTTTTGAATTGCTAAACTTATTTAAGGAACAATTTAGAAACAAAAAAATTTAAATTGGAGTCTAAGTATTGAATCTATTTTAAAGCTTTGAAATAAGATAATCATTTAGTTGTGAAATGTTTTGGTTTGAAAGATATTTAAAAATATATTTGTTATGAATTGGTTTTGAAAAGTTAGCTTTATAAACGTAGAAATTACTATGAAGTCTTTAGCATATTTTACTTAAATAGGTCATCCAAGACTCGTAAAGAGTGAATGAAACCTCCCCATCCATTTATTTTTAAAAAAAATTGGAGTGTATTTCAAAAATATAAAAAAGTTAAAAGTTAAGAGGTCTCAGCATGAGCCTGCTTACCATGGTCATAGGAAACTAATAAAATTGACATTATCACTATTGGAAACCAAACCAAGATAGTGGCCCTTAGTCTCCAAACTTAGAGACAAGAGGTCTCAACACGAGTCAGCTTGTTCAATTTTATTACAACTTGTGAATGGCATTATCATTTTCTAGCTACCAAGCCGGGATAATGACTTTAAAGTAAAAAATAATAAATAATATAAATATAAAAAAAGGAAATTCATTGCCTCTAAAGAATTTTATTATAATATGGATGGATACTGGTTAATTTTGGTTAAATGGTAATCTTTTCAAGGCCTATGAACGCCTGCTAGCAGCATAATTCTCTACAATGCCTAATAAGTTTATTCAATACACGAAGTTGCTAATTAATTTTTATATAGTCTTCAACCTAGAACGATGTTTGAACACAATATATATATATAAGAATATTATATATATCAAAAAATATATACAGATATAATTATTATATATAAATAAACAAACCTTGAGAACTTTATGATAAAATGAATTATGTCATTTACAAAGTAATCTATATCGACTCTAGGATTTCAACATTTTAAAAACTTTCTAAAAAAAATCTTGATAAAGATTGACATCTTACAGAGATTAATTGTTTCGTTGAGTGTGTCACCAATTGTTGTGGTACTCAACAGCCCCTCATTATCTTTAGACTTAAGAGAAAGAATAATGGGGACCCTTTAAAACCTTTAGGACAGAATCCTTCCTTCTTTAGATAAAATAGGATAATTTTTATATTTTCTCTTTTATTGTTAAATAAAACAAGAAAGTTTTTGAAAAGGGCATAAAACCTTTTAGGAATCCTTTTGTAGTTTTATGAGATAAATTACAAGTCTTATGAATCCTGAAATCATAACAAATAAATAAAAATATCATAAAAGGATTGGTCTTATTAAAACCTACGCGTAGTATCGGTGGTTTCAAACAATATCAAAATAGTGAAAGCCGATTGCAAAATCCAATTGCAAAAATTCAGTTGCGAAAAGCCGACAGCGAAAAGTCAATAAGCGAAACAACGAAAATTCGATATGCTAAATAGCAAAAATCCAAAATGAGAATTGCCAAAACCAATATCTCAATCCATCAAAATTCGGTATCACATTCTGTCAAGTGACGAATTCCGATATCGCATGTCGTCAAGTGACGGATGCCAATATCACATTCTATTAAAACTCCAGTCTTTCGCTAATATAGATCCTGCACTTGTATGTTTTTCAGAAATTGTAGATCGTTGAGTTATGTTAATATCACCCGATACTAAATGCCAATAAAATATTTTCCTATATAATGATAAGTGTCAGCGTCACGTGAACAAATGTTTGAAAATTAAATGACCACTCTGAGTAGTTCTAATTTCGAAGTTTTTTTTATGATTTGTAATAATTTTGAGTTAATGTGAAAGGATTTTCCATAAAGCTAGCATTGAATTGATATGAATCTTTGCATCCTTCGAAGCTCTAGCTACTTATCTTGGTTTGTTTCTTTACACATAAAGTCCAATAAAGAGAAGTTAAAGGACCTGTCAATAATAATCAAGGCAAGGAGGAAGTCTGTAATGCAGCTAGAACCAGTCTTGCCCCCTAAAGAAGTGTTTGATATTTCTCCATTGTTTACAGATACTGCATGCACTCTAGATGCAGGTTTTGCCTCTTGGGAGGAAGTATACACACTATTCAAGGATGAAAATCTGAGAATAATTTTGAATCGGTCTACTATTGCTAATGATTCTCCTTCGAGTAACAGTGACAAATGGAATGATGTGGCTAATTCAATTCTCCACAGAATTGCTACTCGCCCCAAAATTATACCATATACAAATATGGTGAGATGGGTTTTTAACCATCTAGACATTACGAACAGAACATTTATAACTTTGAAGAAGATATTTATTGGGTATTTTAAAGTTAAGGATTTAAGGAAAATGTATCATCTACCTCAACCTTAGAAGAAATATGGTACGCAATTCATCCATAAATTCATGCAAGATAATCTGAACCCTGTGGAACTGATCAAAGAATGGAGAAGGGACCCAAACAAACACAAGCAAGAGGATAGGGGTATGTATTCATTAGCCCCTATTGTTGGCCCTTTCTCTCATATTTCTTCTATGTTATGTCGCCTCTATGGTTATCCAAATACGCAAAAATTCTATGAAGAATGGGTGTCATTGATAGAAGCCTCTATTGATGGCTATATCATGGATTGGGCGGCTATTTTATTCACCAATTTTAGCACTCAAATTCACAATTACAGAAAGAAGCGCAATGTTCTTGAAAGAATGGCTCCTCCTTTCTTTATGAGCGCTTATGTCATGGACGCAATTTTTTTTTCTTATGATTTTCCATCTCTAGGATGGAAATGGACAGACCAATTTCCTAGTCTTATATTTGTTTATCTTGATATCCTTTGGGAAACAAAATACCATGCTCCCTATCCACCAAGAGGTCTTTAGCAAAAAATCCCCTAGACTTACTATAGAAGACAATAAATAATTAAAGCCTATAGGAAAGTGGTTTGGAGAAGAGTCATTTACTTACATTCGAGTTTTTGGTATCCTTGTCCATCCTCATGTTTTTCCACTTTTTGTCCCAGATAAATTGTTGGCCAAGGAAGTCGCTTATCAAACAGTTGGTAAGGGATTAACTAAAGTACTTAAAGATGCCAAGAAATATGCTTGGCCATATTTTCCTATCCCCTATGATACCTATGCCTTAGTTTAAATTGAACAATTAAAAGCCTTTAGTTTTCCAACGATACTAAACAGGCCATATGACCCTAATGGTGTAGTGAAATATGTTACAATACACGTTAAGCTCAAACCATTTTCAAGAGAGCCTAACAAGTTCGATGATTTGTTTGAAATGGTTCCATAGTATTATATGGTAGAAAAGTTGGCACCAGATCATCTAAGTCCTGAAAAATTGATTAGATTCAATCAATATCGTCAGCAAAGAATAACCCATTTTCCAGAATCCTTGTTAAATAAATTTCAATAGAACTCGGAAGTTTCAAATGCATCATCTTCCTCTTCAAAAGCTCCAATTATTTCCCAAGTCTCTGAAACAGCTACTATAGTTGTTGAGAAAACAAGGGAAATTAAAGAGGAGAACAAATTGGATGATGGTATGAGTTTAACTGTGTTTTGACAACAGAATAAACTAGGGTTACAGGTATCTCGGCCGATATACAAGCAGAACAGGTTATAGTCAGCAAAGAGACAAAACAGGTTCTAGAAACTACAAGGACAACCTCGTTTACAGTTGAGGCTTCCCAAGGGAATACTATTCATAAAACTCTTGAGAATAACATTAATGTTGAAATTTTCAATGAATCAACTATTGTTGTTGATATGTAAATAATTCATGCATTCCCTACTGTCAAGATAGTCCTCAAGATTGAATAAATCCTACCTTTGGATGCATTTTACAATCCAAAGCATAAAGCATTAATGAGTATGTCAAGGAATTAAAGAAAGTTAGTGAAATCACAAGCACTAGTTGCAAATTAGACTCCTTTTCAAGTTCTTTGGAAAGGATCTCAAACAACCCCTGACGAGGAATTGAACAAATTATCTCAGTTCGTAGGAGCTTACCTAGTGCTACCATTGAGAAAGTTGTAGAAATACAACTGTTAATGAAAGAAAAAGATCAAAGGATTTTTCAATTAGAACAAACTTTCCAAATTGAAAAGAAAGTGATTGAGCAACAATGGAAAACAAATCTTACCAAGTTATAGAAATTTTTTAATGATTTAAAGCTACAATTTGAATCTGAAGTGAAGGAAAAAGATGAATAGATACTGCAATTGCAACAAAGGAAAACCAGCTGAGGGAAAATCCAGATATAAATGAAGTCTACAAGGAGGCATCATAACTGGATATACGCCTAACAAAGAAGTAGCCTATCTTTTGTTACAAATTGGCTTTATTTCATGACTTGTCAAAGACCAATGATTCTTTAGTAAACCAACTGTCTGATTTGAGGATGTTTTATGAAGATATTGATGAGAATATATATATATATATATATATATATAGAGAGAGAGAGAGAGAGAGAGAGGGAGAGAGAGATGCAAGAAAATGCTCAAGGAAGATCATCTAATCTTCCTCGAATTGAAGAATCACATAAGGATATCATTTTCGGTGACTGGGATATCAAAATGAAACAGGCAGAAATGGATATTATTAGAGCCAGAAATCTTGCCTCAAATTTCACCAAATACATTACAGATACCTTATTGGAAGCCAATCTAATTCAGGAATGCCCAAAGGACACATTTTCAGGTGTCAAATATTTAAAATATTCTTGGAAGGAAACATATAAAAAAGTATGTTCAAGACATTCAAAGTTTATGACAAGCGAACCTTGAATCTTATTGGCACTTTCTAGTGAAGCCTCATAGTTAGTGGCTCGTGCTGAAGTGTCTCTCAAATGCAACAGAACAATTCCTTCCAACACTTAGTGATGCAGTGTTTATGGGAAAAATGTGCATGCAACCGGTACATCCCCCCCAGCTAAAGCCGCTCACGGACATATATGATCTTAGAGAGTAGATGAAGAATCAATATAGAGCACAGTCATGAGTTCTTGTTACAACATATCACTAATTTAGTTGTCCTTTATCTTAGCTTAGTTTGTTGAAGCTTTTTTGAAGACTTTTATTTTAAGTTTACTATTTTTTTAATATTAATAGGTTATTTAAACCCCTTTCATGCATTTAGAAAGGGGTCCACAATTTTGAGAAGACAACTTTGAACTTGCACTATTGTTTGATCCAAAACTATCTAATTGAGAAGTTGAGCCTAAAAGCTATCTTTTTCATAAGCAGAGTGCTAATGCATCGATTACTATTATCTTTATTTTATTGTTATGTATTACTGAATTAGATAGTGAATCTCTGATGTGTTATTTCGTTATATAAATGCTTTGAAAACAATCAGTCATTATCACTATTTATGTGCAGAATTGAATGATTTGTGATTATGTATGAGATCACGAGATATTTTATGTGATTGGGTTTTAACCAAATAATTTAATCAACTATTTAATTAATTTAGTTTATCATATATTATTTCTTTTCATCAAATTCTTGAATGATCTATATTGTTATATGCTTTGTGAAATATTTATTTGAATCACATACAAAGATGTACTATCTTAGGAAATAAGTAAAATAAGTTTATTTAGTAATTTTATCATTAGCTATAAAATCATTTCATTAGTGTTCATTATTTTACTATATTAAATGTCTTTAAAACGGGAAATTGGTCCCTTTATACCCAGTCGAACCCACCAATTTCAACGGAATCGAAGTTGCTTTAAGCTCCTAACCGAGTGGTTTCCCCGATGTTGAGGCAGTGAAGTTCCAAGCTTCAACAAAATGATAAGCAAGGGTTATTCGCATTATTTTTTTGCCACTTTGTACGACCAATTAGTTGGGAGCCTCTTATGTTTGACTCATACCTACCTAATATTTCAATTTTTTTATTGGTCTTGTTTTCTGATATATGAAAACACCCCATGAAAGTGATTAGAAAGTAACAAAAAGGATATTTTGGTATATCTAGAGTACGATTTAGTTTGATATACATTACAATTCAATGGGGGCTCCTTTGTTGGTTCGTTTCACTGATTCAAATTGGTCTGATGACGTTCATGGTTGAAATTCTATTACATGTTATGTTTTTAATCTTGGCTCTAGAAATGTCACTTGGGCTTGTAAGAAGTAGCAAGCTATTTCTATTTCTTCAACAAAAGTGAAGTATTGAGCAGTAGGTAAAACAAGTCAAGAAGTCTTGTGGCTTTGAAAATATATTTTAGAGTTCAAATTCTAGTATTAGCATCCAACCACCCTCTGGTGCAACAATTATAGTGTCTTCAAGCTCACCAAAGATCCAGTTCAACATCAGTGTAGAAAACACTTTGAGCTACAAATGATTTCCATTAGAAATAACATTCATGATTGAGTTATTGAAGTGATATTTTTCCCTATAGATGTTCAAGTTGTAACATTTTCACAACATCTCTTACCGAAGCAAATTTTCTCTTAACTTTAATATATGTTAGGAGTTAAGGGAGTTATCATTAAGGAGGTATAGGCTCTAATGGCTCCTTCCTTCCCCTATTGTTTCACCTTTATAAATCCTTCAATATGTTATGTAACCATATCAAAAAATAGAAAAAAAATATAGATCAATGACTTGAAAATTAGCCTCTTCGAGGGGGAAACCTCCTTTACATCACATAAATGAACAATTCTTGGATGATACAAATGAAAAAACCTCCTTGGTATATATAGGAGTCTAAGGGGTCACAATGTAATAATAGCATACATAATAAGGATTATGTAAGGGCACAACAACAATAATAGATAGCTTCTATGGGTCACAACAATAACAATAAGGGGGCTATACTAGTAGTATAGGGACCTAACATGCCCCTCTCCTTCAATGCTTAAGTAGTTATAGATGCTTCTATATAAAATGTTCATCCTCCCATGTGGAATATTCAACAGGTAAGTTCTTCTACTTAATGAGATAGTCGGGGGCCATCCAATATCAAATAATATTTAGGCTCCAATATTATTTTTCATTCCTCATTAAGTTATGGAAATGTTGTTTGAACTAGGAACTTGTCACTGGTAGTCTTCTTTAAGCATTAAACATGGAAAATTGGGTGTACTTAGGAAGATGCAGGTGGCTCCAATTTGTATGCCATAGTACCATTATTTTGCAACATCTTGTAACGACCATAGTACTTGGGTGATAATTTATTATCATTCTTAGCTTGCTTGGGGGAAATTTGTTTGTATGGTTGTAGCCATAAAAATACCCAATCACTTACATCAAAACGTTTTTCACTGCAATGCTAATTTGTTGTTGTTTCATTCTATTTTGTGCCAGAGTGAGGTTATCCCTTAAGAGTTGGAGAACTTATTGTTGATGATAAATGTGATCTTATACTACTTGAACCTTAGAATTTTTTCTTAAATATGATGTGATGGATAGTGGATGACATCCATAAAGTGCCATAAATGGGTTCGTTTTTGCTAGAGTATGGAAGGAAGTGTTATACCACCATCCAGCCAGAGCTAACCACTTGACCCATTACGTTTGTTTATCAAATACAAAGAAACAAAAATATCCTTCCAAAAAATTGTTCACTATCTCAGTTTGTCATTTAGATTGAGGATGATAATATGAACTATGAGCTAATTGAGTACCAACACAAGAAAACAATTTTGTCCAAAAATTTCTAGAGAAAATGGGATCTCTGTCACTTACAATAATCTTTGTGTTTCCATGTAGTTTTTTAATTGTTTCCATAAATGCAGTAGCAATTATATTGGCTTTAAAAGGATGAGATAATGCACAGAAGTGTGCATACTTGGTAAGTCTATCAACTACCACCATGATGACACTCTTTCCTTCAGAATAGGTAAACCTGTGATAAAATGCATTGAGACTTCCTCCAAACGCTAACTTAGAATGTATAAACGTTGTAATAGAATTGGGGTCTTAATTGTCTCAACTTTGTTTTGTTGGCAAACAAAACATTCTACCACAAAATTTAGAATAACATATTTCAGTTCATCCCAAAAAAAATCCTTCTTGGCCTTGTGGTAAGTTTTTAAAAATCCTTAGTTCCCTCCTAAAAGAGATATGCAATTCCAAAAGGATAATTTGTTTGTGTTGGGAACTATTACGTAGATATAAGCGATATTTGTACCATAATGAGTCATTTCTCCAGATAAAGGTATTAGATGTACTAGGATCTTGTTGCAACGTTTGAACGAGTATCCACACCTCTTCTTCATTCTTCCATTCCTCTCGTGCTTTAGTTATCCAAACGGTTTGGATAATAGAAATGACATAGATCAATGCTTCCACATCCTCATCCCTTCTTGAGAGTGAATTTGCAACAACATTTTTCTTCCCTTTTTTGTAGTTTATTTCATATTCATAAACTAACATCTTAGTGACCCATTTTCACTACCCTTCTAAAGATAATCTTTGTTCCAAAAAGTATTAAAGACTATATTGATTATTTTTACCTTGAAGTGTCTTATCCTTAGGTAAGGTTGTCATTTCTTCGGAGAATGTAGTATTTCCACCATTTCCTTCTCATAAATAGGTTTGTGTAAATACTTTCCTTTGATTGGACGACTTTCAAAAGCAATGGGTCTTCCTTCTTGCATTAAAACAACACCAATTCCATTCCTTGAGGCATTATACTCCACCATAAATATTTTTGTGAATTCTGGAGTAGCTAAAACCAGAGTTTGGCACATTACCTCTTTAAGCTTTCAAAAGGACTTAGTTTCTTATGGAGTCCAAAAAATGCATCTTTCTTTAGTAATGTTGTTATAGGTGTTGTTATTTTCCCACAATTATTAACAAACTTGTGATAATACCCTGTCAAACCGAGAAATCATTGAAGATGCTTTAGGGTTGTAGGGATTTTCCATTCATTGATGGCTTTAATTTTGTTAGGATATACCTTAACATCATCATGAGTGTAGAAATTCCTTGTAGATTCAAAGTGTTAATTGTAATTTACTAAAATAATAAACTTGAATCTACTCTGCTAATCAGCAGAAATAGTTAATCAATAGAGAAATCATGAAGCATACAAGAGAAATAATTAAATTAACACATTACACAATGATTTCTTGGGGAAATCTATAGCTAAAAACCCCTGCTAATTGTATATTGCATTAGTTAGAAAATATGAGAATATTACGATGTTTTGCTCAAGCCCAAGCAACCTATGCACTATCTCTATCTGTATCACTGCTTCCTAAACAAGCCTTGGCCAATACTTAACCAAATTTATACTTGCCCAAGTCCCTATTTCCTTGTGTTGTTTCATTGGAAATTATCCCCTATTAATTAAGGAAATTCCTCAATTGGAATATCACAATCCATCATAGGCCTTCCTCTGACTACATGCACCACCTATACAATTTGGATGATTATACAACTAATAGTACACTTCCCTTGAAATCCAATATCAACTATGTAACTCGTATATCACACATGCATGAGTTATTTATGGCTGAATAATCAATTAACTAGTTGAACGCTGAAGTTGCACCCCACTACTAGACCTCCTACTAGTTCCTCCAATAGTTGGAACTAGTTTAACTGACTTTAACTAGGTTAAACTGAATTAATTAATTACAACTCAAAATAAAATCAACCATGGCTCCTATAAAGAAGGATACACCCTACATGACTCAAGTTAGACCCTCAACTCGAATTAATTGAACCAAGTAAAATTAACTTAGTTAACTCATACAATTTCCTTGTGATGTGGAATTGCAATTTTTCTCCTAATTTAATTCAAGGGAAATTTAAACCACGATTTTCTTGTTGCATTTTCAACACTCCCTCAATCCTATCTCTATGGAATGTTGAAAATGGCAACAAGAAATGATAAAAATAGAATCCATAAATTCCAATTTTAATTTTCCCTTGAATTAAAATTGTGAATTAAAATCGAATTTAGTCTCACCAGTTAATTCATTATGGATTAATTAGTTGGAAAAATTCAAGTTAGAAGTCTTTTTGAAGTCATCCAACAGTTATCCCTTAAATTAAGGAGATTATCCCTTAGTTAAGGAGATAAGATTGAGTTAAATATGATTTGTAATTAGTTAGCTCAGTTTACTGAGTTAAGTCCAGTTAAATTAGTTCCAAACTGTATGAGGAACTAATTGTGAGTTATCAGTTAGTTGATGCATGCATGCACGAAACTAGTGTACTCTAGATAATTGAAGATTCCCTCATCAGTAACTCGTGCATGTCTATTCTGAGAAAGACCGAGTTGAGTTAAATGTCAAGGACAGTGTACTATTAGTTGCATGTGTTTTCCTATAAAGGAAACACATGCATGCAGTCAAGGTAAGGTTCCTTGAGGATTGCACAATTTTACAATGTGTAAGAGCAGTATTCCACTTGGTGAGGTGAGAATCACCACTAGGAATAGTGCAAGAAAATAGGAGCTTGGAGGGTAGAGGAGAAGGTTTGTGAGAAGCCAATATTTCCTATGAGCATCCAGGAGAATTGTACTAAGAGCTGGCTAGCTGTGAGAGTTAAGGCTTTGCATAATTCTGATGTATTTCCACCTTGTATGATAATAGATAGTGGGGTTTTTAGCTGTGGCTTTCCCCTGTGTATTGTTATGTGTATTGTGCATTGGTTCTTCTTCTTTTGGTTATATGTGTTCAACTCAATCTTTAAGCTTCCGCAAATTGATAGTAGAAGTAGGTTATAGTATTTTTCTTTAGTTATATTGCATTATCGGGTTAATCTACAGTCAGGTTTTCTACATGACCTTAGTGCGAGATTTGTAGAGAATTTGCAGAATTTCTACATGGTATCGGAGCCAAGTTTATCAAGGCCAAGTTTATCGAAGCTGTGAACAGAATACGAAGGATATAATGCGAAATTTGAAGTTTAGGGTTGCAAGTGCAAATCGAATTCTTGTCATACTTCAAGGTTGGCCAATGGTGTTCTATGGCTTGAGACTTGAGTATGCCTTGGAAGGTAGCTCGAATTACATAGCATAGAAAGATAGAATGGAGGTTGTATTAGAAGACAACGGCTTGAAGGATTTCATTGATCAAGAAATCCCAAAGCCAACTTCAACTAATGCACAAGAGTTGGTTGAGTGGAAGAAGTGTGTGGTGAAGGCGAGACGGATCATCCTTGAGGGAGTTCAATACCATATTGTCTCAAGTCTCCATGGAAAGGATACTCCATTTTCAATTTGGAAGACAATGAAGGACCTCTACCAGAACAGTAGCGACCAGAGGAAATTTGCGCTCAAGGATAAGCTTTGAAGAATCAAGATGGAGAACGGCGATACTATTTCCACATATCTGAAAAAGCCCACCACCTATAGAGATGAGCTTGGAAGTGTGGGAATAACTATTTCCGATGATGACATGGTGAGCCTCGCTCTCCTTGTCCTTACAAAGAGATGGAATAGCTACCAAGACTCTGTGAATGGAAGCGATAAACTGCCAAATTGGGAAAACTTGTGGTCAAATCTCATTTAGGAGGAGATCAGGGGGAGCACACGAGATGGTTCTTCATCCAAGGATGATGACGAAGAAAATATGGCCTTGGCGAGTAATGTAAGGAAAGGGAAAGGGAAGTATTCCCATTCCAAATTGAATTCTTCTCATGGAGGGAAGTAGGGTGACAATTTTGAAGTGAGATTCTTTAATTGTCATGAGATGGGACATTATGCAACTAATTTCCCATCGAAGAAGTCCAAGAAGGGATCCTCAAAAGGATCGGAAGGTGAGGCATTGGCCTCCCAATTTGAAATGGACTTTACCCTCATCACATGCATGGTGTCATCGATGATGGCTTGTGTTTGGTATCTTGACAGTGGAGCCTCATTCCACATGACCGGCGATAAAAGTTTATTCAGTACCTTGGAGGAGAAAGACCTCAAGATGCATATAGAGATGGGTGATCATGGAAGGTATAGTGTTTAAGGAGTGGGCATGATTGCTTTTCAGAGGGAGCATGGAGCTCCTATCACCTTGACAGATGTGAAGTATGTGCCTGGACTAAAGAAGAACTTGGTATCAGCCGTGTTGTTGGAGGACAAAGGCTACAATGTTGTCTTTAGTAAAGGAAAGGCGTTCCTTAGACACATCACCATGAGACAAGTGAAAAATATTGGTTCATGAGTTAAGAACTTGTATGCTCTTGAGGTTCAATATCCATGAAAATCCTTGAGGAGCAAGGAAAATTTTAGGGCCTTGGTGGCTGAGAGGGAGAGTAAATTACTTCTCAACATAGAGCCCCAGAAGAAGTCTCAGACAATTGTGGAGGAGCCATAATTGGAGAAGCAGAGATGAGACCAAGTGAAGAGATCCACTCATGCAGATACCTCCATTAGGGGGGAATTTCAATCCAAGTGAGCAAATGGATCACATGCAGCCATACCTCTAGGTGTGAGGTGGGGTGATGTGAAGTGATAGTCCCATGAAGGCTGAAATTGGGTAGGGTCCATTGAGAATTTTTATCCCATGGATTGTACCTTACTAGGGGAGCCCAAATTACATAGTAGCGAGAGGAATTAGTGGGATTGATGCAGTCAGAGATCAAAGTGACAAAGGCTAGAGCAGTTAGATACTGAAGAGCATAGAGAAGGATTGACAATAGTGTAGAAAGGCAGAGTCAGCAGAAGCGCAAATTTTTTAGTTGATAGAGGCAATAGCAGTCAGAGACTTTGATGACAGATGCATCATACTGATTTAGGGTGGATGTTTCTTTTGTTTCTGGAGTTGCTGGAGCAACAACACTAGAGAGAATTGTTGCATGTATAACATTCCAAAGGTTCACGATCAGGATCGAGTTGAATTCCTTTCTTGTTGAGAGGGAGTTTTGAAAATAGAAACAAGAAATGATAAAAATAGAATCCAGAAATTCCAATTTTAATTTTTCCTTGAATTAAAATTGTGGATTAAAATCAAATTTAGTCTCACCAGCTACTTGGAAATATTTAATTAATTCATTATAGATTAATTAGTTAGAGAAATTTAGGTTAGAAGTCTTTCTAAAGTCATGCAACAGTTATCCCTTAAATTAAGGAGATTATCCCTTAATTAAGGAGATAAGATTGAGTTATATTTGAGTTGTAATAATTTACTGAGTTAAGTCCAGTTAAATTAGTTCCAAAATATTTGAGGAACTAATTGTGAGTTATGAGTCAGTTGATGCATGCATGCACTCAACTAGTGTACTCCAGATAACTGAAGATTTCCTCATCAGTAACTCATGCATGTCTATTTTGAGAAAGACCTAGTTGAGCTAAATGTCAAGGATAGTGTACTATCAGTTGCATGTGTTTTCCTATAAAGGAAACTCATGCATGCAGTTAAGGTAAGGTTCCTTGACGATTGTGTAGTTTTATAGTGTGTAAGAGAAGTGTTCCACTTGGTGAGGTGAGAATCATCCACTAGGAATAGCACAAGGAAATAGGAGCTTGAAGGGCAGAGGACAAGGCTTGTGAGAAGCCAAGATTTCCTATGAGCATCCAAGAGGATTGTACTGAGAGATGGCTAGCTGTGAGAGCTAAGGATTTGTATAATTCTGATGTATTTCCACCTTGTATAATAATACAGATAGTGGGGTTTTTAGCTTAGGCTTTCCCCCAAGTATTTTCATGTGTATTGTGCATTGATTCTTCTTCTTCTAGTTATATGTGTTCAGCTTGATCTTGCTCAGTATTTAAGCATCCGCAAATTGATAGTAGAAGTAGGTTATAGTATTTTTCTTTGGTTATATTTCATTATCGGGTTCATCTACAGTCAGATTTTCTACATGATCTTAGTGCGAGATTGTAGAGAATTTTCAGAATTTCTACATGGAACTCGAATTGTGTGCATCATGTTCCTATGTAGGAATGTACTCTGGCAACATGATTTGCCTCTACACACAATCTCTGAGATGATGATACCAGATGTCAATATGCTTGGACCAATCATGAAAAATAGATTCTCAGAGAGTTTGATACAACTTTGATTATCATAGTAAATCATTGTAGGATCCATTTTCTAACCAAATAACTGAACAAGGATCTTCCTCACCTAGATAGCCTCACAAGTTGCTTGAATAAAAACCATGTACTTTTCTTATGCTAACTAAGTGAAATTGATCTTTGCTTCCTTCTATAATAGGAAACTATTGTTGACCCAATACTGAAGATTCCTCCTAATGTGTTCTTCTTGTATGATGGACTCCCTCCCCAATCTGCATCTGTGAAGCCTTAAAGCTTCACTCCATTTTTCCATTTGTATCAAAGACCAAACTAAGTAGAGCCTATGAGGTATCTCAACACATGTTTATTTTCCTTCCAATACATTTTGGTTGGCTTAACCATTGCTTGATTAAGTTGGTTAATTGAAAAACACATGTTCAGTCATGTGTTCACCAAGTACATAAGTGAACCCACAATCTACCTATAAATGGTAGCCTCTACCACTTCACCTGAAGTAGAATATTCCTTCCTCCAATTTCCTGCTAGAGGAGTATCCATGGGTTTGTTTCTCTCCATATGGAACTTCTTCAATAACTCATTAGCATACTTTCCCTAAGAGACAAACAGTTCCTCGTCTCCTTTCCATACTTCCATACCAAGTAAATAATGCACGAGCCCCATGTCCTTCATCTTGAATTCTCTTGCAAGATCCTATTTGCAATATTTGACTAGCTTCTCATCACATGTAGAATTAAATCATCGACATATAATACTATAATCAATAATTTACTTTCATCTTCTTTTGATAAATCCCATCTTGGTGAAATAGTTGTCAATCTTGGTGTACCAAGCACAGGGTGCTTATTTCAATCCATATATCACTCGCTTGAGTCTACACACATGTGAATCTCTATTGACGGTCTTAAATCCTTCTGGTTGATCTAGTTACACCTCTTCCTTAATCACTCCATTGAGGAAGGTTTTCTTCACATCCATCTGATGCATTTTCCATCCCATATGTGATGAAAGTGTTAGAATAAATTTGACTGAAGAGTACCTTGCTACTAGAGAAAAAGTCTCCTCGTAATCAATTCACTTCACATGAGGGAACCCCCTAGCCACAAATATGGCCTTGTGTTTCTCGATACTCCCATCTGTTGCTTACTTCACCTTGTAGATCCACCTGGAACCTACCACTGACTTGTTCTCTAGCCTTGGGCTAACTTCCCAAGAATTTTTCCTAGTAATGGAATCATATTCCTCTATCATGGCATCAACCCATATTGGTTGTTGCATTCCTTCCTCGAATTAGGATGGCTCGGTCTCTACACTTTCACTCATTAGATCCATGTATCCATTGTACTGATCCGGTGACCTCCTTTTCCTACGTTGTGATGTGGGTGCTCCCACATTATCTCTAACATCATGCATCAATATTCCAGCTCCTCTGGTATTCTTTCTTCCATCTCTGGATGTCTCTATATGAGTGGGTTCTTCCACTCTATACTTCTCTACTTATGGTTTCTCCACATCATCCTGAGGTTCTTCCTTTGGAGCTAAAATCTCCTCATATTCATGGAACTGAAGTTCCCTCTCAAGGGAACATCTCATGGACTTCTCTTCATTGAACTTCACATCTCTACGAACAACTGTCATCCTGTGAGATGGAAAATTCACTCGATAGGTGTGAAGTGTATCAGTGTACCCCACAAATATGTCCAACTTTGTTGTTGGTTCAAGCTTTTTCCTTGCATCTTTGGAAACATGATAGTAAATTGATGAACCATATATCCTCAAGTGTGCCACATCTGGTTTCTTACCTGAAAAAACTTCTTCTAGTGTACTCATCCCAAGAATATGATGAGGACTCTTGTTTTGCATATATATCATTATGTTGCATGCTTAATCCCACAAGTGAAATGGTACGCCCTAATCATGCAACATTCCTCATGCAGCTCCCACAATACTTTTTTTCTTTCTTTTAGCAACCCCATTTTGTTGTGGGTTATGGGTTGTTATTAATGCCAGTAAATGCCTTCTGATGCACAAAAGTTCTAGCGAAGTGGAATAAGTAGAAGGGAATATTCAAGTCTCAATCCATAGAAGGCCATCCTGCTAGCTCTAAATATTTTATTCTGCAACTTTGATCCTGTAATGACAAACTCATATTCTTCTCTTCTATCATGATTTCAGCATTGATACCATGTAGAAATTCCTTGTATATTCAAACTACTAATTCTAATTTACTAAAACAATAGACTTCAATATACTCTGGTAATCAGAAAAAACAATTAATCAATCAAGAAATCACGAAGCATACAAGAGAAATAATTCAATCAACACATTACACAAAGATTTTTGGGGGAAAACCACAGCTAAAAAACCCTACTATTTTTATATTGCATTAGTTAGAAAATATGAGAAGATTACAATCCTTTGCTTAAGCCCGAGCAACCTCTGCACTATCTCTATCTATCTCACTACTTCCTAGACAAGCCTCAGCCAATACTTAACTAATTTTCTACTTGCCCAAGTATGTATTTCCTTATGTTGTTTCCTTGGGAATTAGCCTGTATTAATTAGGGAAATTCCTCAATTGGAATTGCACAATACATCATAGGCCTTCCTCTGACTACATGCATCACCTGTACAATTTGGATGAGTATACAACTAATACTACATTTCCCTTGAACTCCAATATCAACTGGGTAACTCGTAGATCACACATGCATGATTTATTTATGGTTGAATTATTAGTTAACTAGTTGAACACTGAATTTGCACCCCACTGCTAGACCTCCTACTAGTTCCTCCAAAAATTGTAACTATTTTAACTGACTTTAGCTTAGTTAAACTAAATTAATTAATTAGAACTCAAAATTAACTCAACCAGGGCTCCCATAAAGTATAAGACGCTCTACATGACTCAAGTTAGACCCTCAACTCAAATTACCTAAACCAACTAAGTCCAATTAACTTAGTTAGCTCGTACAAATTTTCCTGTGATGTGGAATTACAATTTTTCTCCTAATTTAATTCAAGGGAAAATTAAATCAGGATTTTATTATTGCATTTTCAACAATGAGATACAATATGACCCAAATATTCCACCTCTTGTACCCCAACAAAACATTTATAGGTTTTAGCATACAATTTTTTCACCTCCAATAGTTTGAGAACCCTATCAACATGTTGAACGTGATCCTCCAAAGACTTGTTGTAGATTAGTATATCATCAAAAAATATTAGTACAAATTTTCTAAGGGTTTGAAAATGGAATTCGTTAAATCTTGAAATGTGGAAGGTACATTAGTAAGGCCAAAAGGCATGACCAAAAATTCATAATGACCCTCATGAGTTCTTAATGTTGTTTTCAAAATGTATTCAGTTTTCATTCTAATTTGATGATATGTTGAACGAAGATCTAGCTTGGTGAAATAAATTGCTCCATGTAATTCATCCAACAATTCGTCAATGGCAGGAATGGGAAATTTATCTTTAATAGTGAGATTTTTTATCTCCTTATAATCCGAACACATACACCATCATCGTCCTTCATGTGTACCAATAATACTAGAGCAGAGAAAGAACTTTGGATAGTTTTAAGTATACATGCCTCTAAAATTTATGCAACCATACATTCAAATTCACTCTTTTGGGCATAGGGATATATGTAAGGTCTGATGTTTGGAGGAACGCTTCCTAGAATTAATTGAATAGCATGATCATGATCATGAATAGGTGGGAGGCCTTTGGGAACCTCAAATGCCTTGGAATGATTGTCCAATATTCTTTGGAGATCTAGAGAAATACATGATTTCGATGTTTAAACATCTAGTGAACATAATTGTGTAATTATACCTCATTATTCTTTCTTTAAAAAAATTTCCATGTCATTAGACTTGATTATCTTCCCTAGTTTTCTTGTGATGCCCCTTAATTAAATTTCCTCTCCTTCCCAAGAAATTTTCAAGAAAAGTTCTTGAATATTAAAATTTATCGTCGCTGAAGATTGCAACCATTAGAATACTATTACAACATCAGCACCACCCATTAGAATGGAAAGCATTGAAGTATTAATACATATTCCCCCATGGTTAGATTTATATTATGGAACCTCCCTAAGAAATTTATATTTCCTCCATTTCCAACCATCACTTGACACTTGGGTGTTTAATATAGAAAGAAATTCAATTCCTTAGTTATCTTACAATGAAAAAAATTACAGTTACTAGCAAAATCGATTAGCACTATTATATTTTTTTCCTTGATATATCCTTCTATCTTAAGAGTTTAAGGAATGGTAATTCTTGCCAATGAATTACAAGATATGGTCAGTTTCATTTCTTATTTCTCTGGGGTTGGCTTTTGGTGTGTTTCCTATTCTTTTGATGTTTTGTATTCCTTTTCTTCCTCCTATTCACAATCTATGTAAAATAATTTCTTCTCAGCACACTTATGACCCTTAGTGTATTTTCTATCACAACTATAACAAATCCCTTTTGTCATTTTTTCCTCCAGTTGTTATGGTGTCAACCTTGCAAGCTGAGGGAGGCTAGGAGGAGCAACACTTCCATATTTATAGTTGTGGCGGATACATGCTTCTCACCTATGTTACAATGAGGCTCAAAGGCCTCTTTATTATTGAGAAACAACATAAAACCCTAAACATCCAATAACCTAACCATAGGAGATGAAGTGCCAAAACTATGGGCCATGTTTGGGTAAATTGGTACATCAACTTCCCAAGTACGTAATTTTGGCATATTATCTTCCTTTAACATGCATAATACCTCGTTAGAAATATTTATCTGAGGACTATAATTTTTAAATGAAAACATCAATCAAATTCTTCTCATTGCTTAGTCTTCCCAAAAAAATGTCGTTTAAGGCCTCAAAATGGCTCCGGAAGTTTAGGAACCAAAAAAATTGCCAAAAATAGTAAATTGTGTTATAATTAAGGAAACTGAAAATTTGAAAGAAAGAGTGGTGGGTGTCCAAGTGGAATAGGCAGGTGACCACCAATATCCACCTGGATCAATCCTCTCTCCTTAGGAATCTATGGTCCCCATTTCATTGAGTGCCTCCATGAGATGGAGAAACTTTTGTTGAACTTGGTCCCTGGTGAGCCACTTGCCTTGGTGCAGGAATTCGCCATCTTTGACAACCTGATATAGTTGGATGTGTTTTCAGCAAGTGTTATTGATCTGTGTTTCCATGATCCAATCATATGTGGCATGTTCCATGCATCCTTGGTTTAGCTCTGTTGGTGTGAGTTGTTCTGCAATGTTAGATGTGTCCAATAATGGTGGAAAGTATGGTTGAAGGTGGTCTACATTAAACACTCGATGCAAACCAAGGAAAGGTGGAATACTGAGCTCGAAGGAGTTGTCCCCTACATCCTTGGTGATGGTGTATGGCCCATATCAGAGTGGGCTAAGCTTGCGATGGGGTCCATTCAAGCGCTCCTTCTGCAAATGTAGCCAAACTTTGTCGCCCACCTAGAACTTGTGTGGCACCCGATGTTGATCATGGAATTGTTTGTACTTAGAATTGGCTTTGTCAAATATGTCATGGACCTATTGGTAGATGTGTTGAATGCACCCAATGAAGTTGTTAGCCCCGTTGGATTTAGACTAGACGTGAGCCAAATCTACCTGAATGGCTGCAAATGGTATGGCCACATCAATGGGAAATAATGGCTTAAATACCAGACCTGCCTAAAAAGGGTTGTGGCATGTTGAGCTATGGAGAGCTCTGTTTTAGATTTTTTGTACATAGGAGATTCTTTCATCCCATGTGTGTGGATGCTTCAAGTTGTACATGCACAAAATGTGTGCATTCATCATGTTGACGACCTTTGTTTGGCCATCAATTTGGGGGTGGAAAATCGTGGACTTAGTAAGTTTGGTATCCATCATCAACTAAAGAATTGACCAAAATTCACTTAGGAATATGTTGTCCTGATATAAGACAATGGATTATGGTATCCCAAAGTGTACCCATACTCACTCAAAGAAGAGCTTAGCAGTGGCCTTTACTGTGATACTCTTCTTGTAGACAGCCATAATGGCCATCTTAGAGAATCTATCAACAACCATGAAAATGCAATTATTGTTGTGCTTAGTAGAAGGAAGGCCTAACATGTAATCCATGGAGATGGATTTCCAAGGTCGACTAGGAGTAGGCAAAGGAGTATATAGGCCTTGATTCTTGATGGTTGGTTTGGCAATGGTGTAGGAAGTGCAGGATTGAATGTACTTCCAAACATCCTAATGAAGGTTCGGCCAATAAAAATACTTTTGCAGTATTGCCACTATTTTCTCTACTCTGAAATTTCCAGCGACTCGACTGTAGTGTGCCTCACAAATCTTTCCATGCTCACTTGAAGGAACATAGATATGTCCCAAGTGGCATAATTGTGCATCCTAGAGGTGAAAATTTTGAACTTTCTTACCTTCCAAGAGTGTCTAGTATGTTTTGTTGAATTCAATTGCTCTTGTAAAGATGCAGCCACCCCAAAGTCTCGTGCCCACAGGAGTGGAGTAGAATGATCAGCGCCATGACTGGTGGTCAGCTGAGGCAATCGGTGACATTATTGGTGATGTCCTTCTTTTACTTAATGTTCAAATGTAACTATTGCAGGTATGTGGACCATTTCTCATGGTGATCGTTCTACAACTTCCCTTGTGTATGTATGAACTACAGGGGTCAGTGGTTTGTGTGGATGATCGTTTCCTTCCCCATAATGTAATGCTTCCATTGAAAATAGGCCTGCACAATGGAATACATTTCTTTGTCATAGGTGGGACACTTACGAACTGTGCCTGAAAGTGTCTCACTATGGCAATCCATTGGATGCCATTGTTGTTATGAGGAAAAATCGCAAGTGTGGACACAAGAAATCTCTCTATACCGCAAAGAACCCTAGTAACAAACAAACAATCAAGTTAATTCCTTCCCTAAATCTATATTTTCTTGAATCATAAGCTTACAAGGTGAGAAAAAGAAATTCATACCTTATTACAACATGCTTGATGAATATCCCCCTTTGTGCTTTAGTGCAGCTCCTCCATGCTTGAATCTAGACCTGCACACATGGAAAAAAAAAGGATCAAAGGCATATGCAGCATAAATGATTCAATAATTCACACTAGTGATCAAGGATACTAGTAACAAACATCTTTCCAATGGACAAATAGAAATAAAATAAACCATCCATGAAATTCATCCATTAAATAATGCAGTGAGAAGAAACACTTGTTTGTATTATTTTCAAAAACATAAAAGAGCTACAAAACCTGTGCCTTGAAGTTGTGAAGCTCCTCCCATTGATCTTAATCCTCTCCAAGAATTATAAAATCTCCAACCTAATTTCTCAAGCATAAACTTATTCTCAGTAGCCTCCCTCAACTCCCCCACTTATGGCTTGACTAATAGGCCAAAAGGAAGTAGTTCAAGATCCTTAGTCCAAGGATGAGATCCACTAAAAGAAGGATGAGGGATCCTTGAAGAATGGGGATTAGCTCAATTAAAAATGAGGTTAAGCTTGAATAAACATGAGTTTGAGGCTTTCTGTTGGGAATGATTCTCCTAACAATGCTTCTAGATATCAATTTTTATTTTTAATTTCTTTTTAGTCATGTGTGCACCTTTTAGTGGCAAATAGAATTCACATATGCACAGGGATCAATGTTAGTAACTACACATGCACAGAAACTAGCTAGAAAACTGATGAGCCCCAGAAATGGGTAAATATATGGGCTCATTCTGCCTATTATTTCAATTTAATCCACCATTTTCAATATTTTTTTGCATATTTTTGAATATATTTATGTCTATAGAGTGAATGGAGATAGTCACTTTGCCATGTAGTCTAATGAATGTTTATTGCAGATTTTTTGGACAATTTTGGACAAAGACAAGGAAATTATGAGCAAATGGCAGCCAAACTCGAGGGAAACAGGGAAGAGGACTTGTAGGAGGGGTGTCACCTTCATTAATGAGCCCTTCCTCGAATTCTCCATCAACAGCTCGGAGTACAAAGGCCAACATTGATGATTGCAAGGGGCAGCTAAGCAAGTCAAGTAGAGTTGTTGTTATCTTCAGTTCTAGGAAGCAAGTTCCTTAATTTTAGGAGGACTGTTGGGAATCCCCATCCATATAAATAAGAAGGCTTTGAGCCTTAGTAGGTTAGCCATTTGTTAGTATATTTTCACACTTTTGTGCAGCATTGTACTCAGCTCATTTTCGAGCTCTTTTTGAGGCAGTTTTTATGTGATGTAACTATTATTTTTGATAATGAAGATGAATGAAGTTTTGAGCCAGAATTGATTTTTTCCAAAGGGTTGAAGCTCTTGGGTTAGGGCCCAACCCAAGTTTCCTAGCACCTCCTTTCTGTACTTATATGTTTTTGTTTCCATTCATGAGTTAATTTCTGCTGCATATACTCATTTTACTTCATTAGATTAGGTTGCTTTTGATAGTTACAATAGTTTTTTTTGCTTCAAGTTGCTTAAGTAAGTTGTTGCAGTGACAGAAAATTATCCAAAAAAGCTAACAGCAGGTCTTGATCTCGTTTCTCCCTCCTTGGGACTATGATTTGAGGTCAAGGCACTACTGCTGCCACCAAAAACACAGTTTTTGCTCTTCCATGCAACTACTAGTGTGATACTTTGATTTAGAAAAGTTGAGAGTGGTTTAGATTTAATTGCTAGATCATTTTATGCCCTTTTACCATAGTTATCTTACATTTTTTTCTATTCATAAGGTATTTTTTGACATTTTTCTTGTTTTAGGTCAGAAATTAGGTTAGGATAGACAAAACTCTGCTTTTGGTTCCTGCTTTAGTCAGTTTTGAGAAGTAAGCATGTAGATCTCTTGTAGGACATTCCAGCTCATCATTCCTCCATAAAATAGCTATCACTAACTCACATCTCATAGATCCCCCAGCTCATTCGCCACATTTCGCCAATTTGCCCTAATTTCAGCATTGTTTTTCCATAAAGTTGTTTTCTTACCATTTGAACAAATCCAACCATCTCCTTCATCCCCGATCTTCCTTGACAATTTATAGACCCCTCAACACCTTCATCCAACCTTCATTTCCCCTTTCCCGTCATTTTTCCACCTTCAAACCTCCAAAAACCACTTTCGGCCTCCTCTTGTAGATCCTCATGTAGAACCTCCTGTAGATCCTCCTGTAGAACCTCCTGTAGATCCCCTGCAGCCTCCTGTAGAACTTCCTGTGAGTGATTTTTCGAAGTCTGATCGCAATGAAAGTATTCAGAAGGGTACTAGGGGCTTCTTAGGACCTCTCCACACCTTCCTCACCATTTGCAAAAGCCAACTCCATCTTCCTTTGCCACCAAACCTTTGCACAGTCACAACCAGTCAAATCATAAGCATAATAATTCCACATAAAAATACTCAAAGGTACAAAAAGATGATTTTTTCTCATTTATCATCAGAAGTAGCTTGAATAAATGAAATTTACCTTTTCAGTAGTCAATTGCACCCATTTCAATAGTTTCGTCTCTTTTCTTGCATAAGTAGGGTTAGTAGGTAAACTAGGGTTTGCTAGGGTTTGCGTTTCATTCCAATTTTCTTTTTCTTTCTGCAAGTAGAATAGCCCCTGTAGAGGTAGCTTCCTTTCCTCATAGTTAAAGCTTCTTCTGAGAACTCATAGAAGTTGTTTTAATCTCCTAGCAAACTTACACCAACTGATCAAGTGACAACCTGCAGTAAGAGCTAGTACTTGTGCATACAGCACAGTCGCTTCCAAGTTTGTTACAAACTACCGGTTGCTAAAGGTAAAGAAGTAAACCCTAGGAGTTGCAGCATTATTGCTGCAATACTAGAGCTCACCACTCTTTTTGGTGCTGTTGTCGAGGAAGCGTCAGAGTATTTTGTGATTGCTGCTTTTCTTCTATTTTCTACTGCAACATTCTGCTAAGTAGTTTATTTCAGCAAAAGTAGAGTAGTTATCTCATTTCAATTTTGTAATTTCAATTCTGCAAAAGTAGATTAGACATTTCCTGCTTTCATTTCAATTCTGCAATTTCCATTCCAGCAATGTAGATTAGTCATCTCCTGCTTTCATTTCAGTTCTGCAATTTCCATTTCAGCAAGATTCCTTTTAGTTAGTTGCAATTTGTTGTTCAATCTATTTCAGTTTTGCAGGTACAAGTAGGAAAAAAACACAAAAATCACCCAAAAAAGAGATTTCCTTTCATGCCTCGTAGAAACAGAGACAATTCAAGAAAATTCCTACCCAACACCCCCACCACATCACTAAGTCATCCTTCTCTCTTCTTTGGTGGCAGTGATCCAGAAGAACCTATAGGTGAACCTCCAGAGATATACAAAGATCCTATATCAGAAGAAAAGAAAGAAACCATTCCTCCTGAGACCATATCTGAAAACATAAACATTAGAGGAAATGGGGAAAGAATAGAAGGTGCATTTCCTATCCGAGAGACCAATGGGGACACAAAAATGAAAAACATAAGTCCTTCAGCCTTACCTCACTTCCATGGACTAACTACCGAAGATCATGATACTTTCTTGTTTGAATTTTTTGTTCTCTGTCGAACCTATGACTATGCAGAGGACGAGTAGAAGTTGAAATTGTTTCCTTCTACCCTCAAGGATGCGGCATTGTGCTGGTTCATGGGGTTACCTGGAAATAGTATCACAACTTGGGCTCAAATGTAGCAAGCCTTTAACAACAAATACCGGGACTACTATAGGTCAAAGGATACCAAGGAAGAAATCTTCCAAATGACCATGGGAAGTGATGAATATTTAGAAGAATATGAAGAAAGGTTTCAACTCAGTTATAAAAGGGTCAGGTGCACACTTGACCTCGAACCCTTGAAGTTGGTTCTGCTCAGAGGAGTCCATGAATACCTTCTAGATACCCTCCATTTGTTGGATGGGGGAGACATCTACCAACTGCCTTATGATGACATAAAGATTGTGTTTAGAAACCATTCTAGGCTAGCTAGAAAGAGAGGTAGGGGAAGTCAACCTTTAGCAAGTACATCCTCATCTAGTTCATCCCTTAGAAATGAACTTGAGAATCGGCTGGAAGATTTCAAGAGTGAGATGAGGCAAACTCTTGCCATGCAAATGGATACCTTTCATATCAAAAGGAAGCAAGAGGAAGCCAAGAGAGCTTTCGCCATCTTTGTCCCAGGTGAACTAGAAATCATCCTAGGAACGAATGTCAATTGCACTCTATAGAAGTGTGTTTAGTCTGTGAAGAAGACCATCCTATGAATGAGTGCCCTTCCTTGCTTGGAATTAAAGATACATAACAAGGGGCCAAAGGAGCTACTAAACCACTCTATTTCATGAACCAAAGGAGGCGACATGGATCCAAACCTTACCAGCAGGGAATGCAAGGGACATCCCAGACTTATTACAACCCCAATCAAGCCACTTCCATGCCTTCTTGGGGTCCCCCTCCCCATCCTTCCTGGTCCACACCCCCTCCTTGGTCATATCCTCCTCAATACTTGGCTCCGCCAGTTTCTCATTCGTTTCACTCTTATGCTCAGCTACAACCTCAGTGGAATGCACCTCATTAGGGGTGAAGGCCCCAGTACAACTCTCCTCCCACTCTTTTTCCTCCACCACCTACTCAACCACAACCATTACCTTCTGCTCCACCAAGACAACCCCAAATACCTGCTCAACCAAACCCGAACCCCAACAACTGACAGGCCCAGTAGGTATATGGTGGAGAAACATCATGTCCGGCCTATGTTGTGGAGATTCAGGATATTAACCTACACTCTAGGAAGGTTCTCCCAAATATCCAACCCCCTCGTAAGGAGGATGAGGAAGAAAAATAGGAAAGTGAGCCAAAAGTCATTCCACCCTTTCCTAAGAGACTAATTGGAACCACACAACTGACCCCAGAAGAAACTAAACTTCTGGGAGAATTAAAATAGTTATGTGTAAAGATACCACTTCTCCAAGCCATAAAGGATGTGCCCATATACAACAAGATGATCAAGGAGAAGTGCTTCAGGCACCTAGGCAGGTGCAAGAGAGATGCTCCAACTAGCAATGTCATAGGGCAACTGTCCGACTAATGTTGGGGTAGGTAATCTGTCCAAAATATCTAGGCCCTGGGAGTCTTGTAGTCGATTTCCACATCAATGGCACCATAATCCCCCATACCTTGATTGATCTAGGGGCTGCCATTAATGTGATGACCAGGGACACTATGCTCAAACTCAACCTTCAGGGTTCCCTGAGAAAGACCACCACAGTCCTGCAGTTAGAAAACCGCTCCACCATGTCCCCTGAGGGGATTATGGAAGATGTAATGGTCTCTATTGATTCTTGGGAGTACCCTGTTGATTTCCTAGTTCTCCAACCAAAGGCAAAGCTCACTGGGTATCCTCTCATCCTGGGAAGACCTTGGTTGGCTACTGCAGATGCCTACATCAGTTGTCGAGCTGGGAACATGACAATCAAGAATGGGCACATGTCCAAGAATCTGGTCCTATATCCTCCTGCCCAACCTCTATTAGAACATAATTTACCTCTCTAGTTGGAGGAGGAAGATGAGGAAGAAGTCTATTACGCTCCACTGTGTATAGTAGAGGCTACCATGGGGGGCCCACAAACTAAGGATGACCTTATTGAAAACTTGATTCAGAATCCACCCCCCAGTGTGTTGCCATTAAAAGAGTTGGCGGAAGAAACCTAGGCCAATCCTGTAGTTGATCTTTGTGGGGCTGATCCAACCTCTCTCCGAGTGAAGAATGTGGAATTCAGCCCAGAAAGAACCTTGAGGATCAACTCATCCCTATCCACCTCTCAGGAGAAAGAACTGTGTAACTTATTGGAAAGCCACTTGGATGCTTTTGCTTGGAGATTTAAGGAGATGAAGGGAGTCCACCCTTCAATCTATACTCATCACATTTACATTAAAGAAGATTGTAAACCAGTCAGGCAGCCTCAAAGGAGGATGAATCCAGCCCTTAAGGACATTGTCAAAGAAGAACTGCAATAGTTGTTGGATGCAGGATTCATCTACTCCATCTCTGATAGCGAATGGGTCTCTCCTTTGGTGTTAGTGCCAAAGAAAAACGTGAAGTGGAGAATTTGTGTAGACTATCAAGAACTGAACAAGGCCACCAAGAAGGACCATTTCCCTTTTCCTTTCATAGATCAAGTGTTAGAAGGCCTAACAGGGAAGAAGTTCTTCTCCTTCCTAGATGGGTTTAGCAGGTACAGCCAAATCCAAATCAGCCCAGAAGACCAAGATAAGACCACTTTCACTTGTCCTTGGGGTAATTTTCCATACCAAGTCCTTCCTTTTGGGTTATGCAATGCTCTCGCCACTTTCCAGAGAGCAATACTAAGCATATTTGTTGAACTAGTTCATGATTCAGTGGAAATATATATGGATGACTTTACCCCGTATGGTTCTAACTTCCAGGAAGCTCTGACTAACCTAAGAAAAATTTTAGCCGAATGCATCGAAATGAACCTATCCCTCAGTCTTGAAAAATGTGAATTCTTGATGACTGAAGGGACCGTGCTAGGTCATACAATTTCTCTGCAAGGATTACAGGTGGATCCCAACAAGATTGCTATCATCCAAAGGGTCCCACCTCCTCAAAAGGTAAGAGATGTTTGGATTTTCCTAGGCTTAGCAAGGTATAATAGAAGATCCATTAAGGATTTTCGTAAGCTAGCCTCTCCATTGTTTGGTCTTTTGGGAAAAGATGTTGAATTCATATGGACTGACAACTGTTAAGAGGCTATGGATACCTTGAGAGGTAAACTAGTAACTGTCCCAATTTTGAGAGGTCCAAACTGGACCCTACCTTTCCACATTCACACAGATGCCTCAAACAAAGCAATAGGAGCAGCCTTAGGGTAAGTTGATGAGAATTTTCCTTATGCCATATATTTTTTCAGTAAGAACCTATCCAGGGCAGAATTAAACTACACTGTAACCGAAAAGGAGCTCCTAGCTATAGTCCATTCCCTAAATAAGTTCAGACACTACATCACCGGCTATCAAACATTCGTACACACCAATCATTATGCAATTAGGTATTTGATGAATAAACCAGATGTAAATGCTTGTATTATTAGATCGTTACTTTTATTGCAGCAATCTGATTTGACCATTGTTGATAAGCCGGGTAAGGAAAATGTTGTTTTTGATTTTCTATCTAGATTAGATCTACTTGCAGGTGAAGAAGGAATGGTGGACAATCAAATGCCAGATGAACACCTATTTGCTATTTCAGTACTCTCTCCATGGTTTTCTGACCATATAGCAAATTACTTGGTTTCAACATAGTTTCCGTCACACCTGTCCTCAAAAGAGAAGAGCAAGATCACGAGGAAAAGTGCCCCATTCACCTAGATTAGGGGCAATGTTTTTAAACTTGGCCCAGATCAGATTTTGAGACAATGTGTTAGGGAGGAGGAAGTTTTTGACATTCTCCTAACCTGTCATGATGGGCCCTGTGGGGGCCATTTTGCAGCAAAAATGATTGCCTTCAAAATTCTTCAAGTAGGTTACTATTGGCCCACTCTTCCTCAAGATGCAAAAGATATATCACCCAATGTGACCAATGTCAAAGGATGGGGAAACCTACTCTAAGGGATGAGATGCCCCTGCAACTTCAAGTGACTTTTGAGCCATTTGAGAAGTGGGGCATGGACTTTGTGGGTCCCATCAACCCTCCTTCAAAACAGAAATCTTACATCATTATGTGTACTGATTATCTGATAAAATAGGTAGAAACAAAGGCGATCAATGCAGCAACAGAAGAAAAAGTAGCTGAGTTTTTGAGGGAAAATATCTTTTACAAGTTTGGCTATCCAAGAGAATTAGTCACAGATCAAGGGAGTTAGTTTACCTCCAATCTTATTGCAGACCTGCTCACACAGCACAAGATTAAGCACAGAACTTCCACCCCTTATCATCTGCAAGCAAATGGACAGGTAGAAGTCACTAATAGAGCTTTAGAAGGGATTTTGACTAAGGCAGTGAGTAGCAGCAGAAAAGATTGGGAAGATCGATTGGTTGAGGTCACCTAGGCCTATAACACCACATGGAAAACCACCATAGGGTTCACACCCTATGAGCTGGTCTACGGGAAGAAGGCTTTGATGTCAATAGAATTTGAATATAACACATTAAGGATGGCAGCTTAGCTGGACCTAGATCTTAGCCATGCACAAAAGGAAAGGTTACTTCAACTCAATGGATTGGATGAGTAGAGATTGCAGGCCCTTATCCACTCAGAGGTAGTCCAACTTCAAAGAAAAATATGGCATGACAAACACCTCAAAGAAAAACAATTCCAAGAAGGAGATTGGGCACTGTTGTATGATTCAAGATATAAAGATTTCAAGGGAAAATTGAGGACAAGATGGCTAGGACCATACACAGTAGAAAAATGCAATGAAAATGGTGCAATCTTGTTCCGGACCATCGATGAAGAAGCCATCCCCATGCTCGTCAATGGGCATCAGTGGAAGATCTACAGGAAGCCCCTTTCTAGGTAGGAATTCATTGAAAATCTGAGTAAAATAGTGTTGGTAGTGGAGCAGGTCTCTGCCTCCACTCCACACACACCTTGAGCTAAAAAAAAAAAAGGGAGAGAGAGAGAATAAAATATCCATGGGTGAAAACCTCTTGGAGGTGCCCATGGCAGGCAGTGAGGGTGAAAACCTCCTAGAGGCACCCCAATTGTCTCATAAAAAAAAAGAGAGAGAGAAAAACAAAAGGATGAAAAGGAAAAACAGAAAAAACCTAACTTCTTTTGAATCTATTGTAGGTTGCAGAAGGGCCACACAAGAGAAAAAATACATGGCCAGGCTGCATACACCCTTGATAGCTCATTGCTCCATCGTCATTGTCTTTTCCCAGGCCTTGGTCTCACTTGTTCTAAAAATTTTGCATCCTACAAGAAACTCTATGCATTCTATAGGAGGCTCGTGTAGAAACTACAGAGAGCCCAAAATCAAGTTCAGAGAAGAATCTGAGGGCTATAAATTTGTCCAGAGGGCCTGTGGACCTCCCTGCCACCATTCATCTTCCTAATTCTCCATTCCATGCCTACACACCGACATTTCCACACGCTTTTCCTTCCCTGCACAGAAAACACAGAAATTTTGTTTCTTTCGTTTTTAAGCAAAAAGAATGATGATGAATAAAACAATACCATTCTTCACTTGTTTCTTACCTGATGTATTCTAGCTATTACTCCTTTCCTTCATAACCTTTTGCAGATGTCTCTTCAGTCCCTGCTCAAGCATCAGCCATAAATTTTAGAGGGAGAAGCAACTACAGGAAATCCTGTAGGATTCCTGTAACAGCTGATCCCTTTAAAAAAACAAGCTCTAGAGGCAGGATCATTTCAATGAAGATGTATAAAATGTAAAGGAGTGGTGCCTGATCGAAAATCACCAGCAAAAGCCACTAGTTCCAAGGTCACGAGCACCAACAGCAGCAGCAAAAAAAAAAAACAAAACAAAAAAAACAAAATGCCAAGTCCGAGCATGCATAGCACGGTAGCGACTAACAGGTAAGTGGCTAAACATATTCCTTTGTTGCATGAATATTATTTAGGAACTACATCACCCATTGAGATGGTCGCGATCAAATGAAATTAGTGGCCAACTAACTGGCCACCCTCATTCAATTCAAACCACCCTTATTGAGTTCAAACAAGCTTCATCCCATTCAAACAGTAGTTCAGATACACAGTCAACACATGTGGCCTGTGAATTTGGGAAGAAAAAACTCAGAACTAGTAGTGGTGGTGGCGTATAACGGGAATAATGGAAGTGATGGTGGGCAGGTGACATGAAATACCATAATGGCACTGGAGTAGGACCAACGATCTGGATGGGGATAACGTACCCATCCTACCACCTCACCTCATCACTGCAGATCACACCATCAGCTTAAGTACACTGTGGTTGAAGCCTCCACCACCTTTTTTTTTCATTCACATCGACAAGTTCTCAACTGCAGTAACTCACCTACCACCTTCAGAACATTGAACCAGTCATTCTCTGCCAATTTTCAAAACCCTCCTATTTATCGGGCTCTACGGGAGCATTATTGCATTCTACAAGAGTGGGAACATTGTCTACAGGAGGCTTTCTACAGGAAGGCCAGAGAGTAGCTCTACAAAGGAAAATTTTGAAATTTTTGTCCAATTCGATATTGAAGAGAGGTAGGCTCAGAAACCCACTCTGCATGTGATATATCTATACAAGGTGCTGGGATTAGAAGCAAAGTATTGGGGTGAAAAAGGAAAGGAACGTGAGCACAAAACTTTGCCTGTGTTTTTCTGAATTCTATACAGTCTCTCCATTTTCTTCTCTGCACTAAAAGTCTATCTTTTTATTCCGCATATTCTTCTGTAAAAAAGAGGTGCAACCATAGAGAATCAAGCATGTGAAAAAGTGTGAATTTGCATTTGGAAGTTTGTTCATTTTGTGAGAAAGAAGAAAAGCATTGTTTCCTATACTCTCTGTTTTTTCAAAATATTGATTTCCTCAAAAACAGAAAAAACCTGAGCAATAGATTTAGGTTGAGAACAGGGTTTGAAGGGAGGAAAAATTTCACATTGCTGTTGTGAAAGAGAGAAACACGAAGAATTCCCTCTCTGATTCTAGAAAGATAAACCTTAGCTACTCTTTTGTTTCCGGTTTTTAAAGTTGTTGCATTCTTCCTCACCTAAGCATTTCCAGAAGTAACTAAACACCATGCTAGGAGGTTTTATGAGAAAGGAGACTTTGAACTCCAAAAAATTGCATGAACACCCAGAGGTGGTAGCCCTCTTCACCAAGGCAAACTGGATGCTTTTCTTTAAGAGAATTCATGGATATGATGAGGAGGTGACCAAGAAATTCTTAATGTCCTTAAGACCCCATTCAAAAACACATGCTACAGTCAGTTTCAGGGGTCCGACCCTAGAGCTTACACCAGAATTTATCAGTAGAATCACATGTCTTCCACTTGAGCTCCCTTGGAACAAAGAAGAAAAACCACTAGGCCAGGTTGCTAAAAAGACATTTTTTTCAGCCTGATGAACATCCTGTAGAGGATAAGAATGGGATTAGAAGGAAACTTTTACCTCATCCATGGGGTGAGCTCACCTACCAGATCATGAAATATATCTCCTGTGAAGGAAGATATAGTATAGTCTATGGTTATCACTTCAGATTATTGCATGAATTAAGATATGGAATGGACCTACCTGCAGCTAGAAAACCCAGTCTGCCATATTTTCTCCTCTAGTCTTTGTTAGAGTGTGGTACCAAATTGAATGCAGGGGTCCCAGACCAGCTGGCCCACCATGGGCTCATTAAATTGTTGGTAGAGGATGCCCTCCACACATACAGCATCCCTATAGCCTCGGAAATTTTCAGGAATATGACTAGGGAAGATGACATAAAAACTATCACATATGAACTTAGTCCATCTAGCAGTGAAGAGGAGGAGCAGACAGAGGAACTTGAAAAGGAAATCCATGACGAAGCACAAAATATTCAAGTAGAAGAAGAAAAAGAGGAAAAACAGAGAGAAGAAGAGAAAAATGACATAACCACAGTTGAACCTAAGGCAGAGAAGGAAACAACATGAAAAGCAGAAAAGAGAAAGAGGACAAAAGTTGGGAAGAAGAAGACCAAGACAGCTCAGAAAAAGACTGCCACTGGGAAGGCAGAAACTTAGTAGGAAAAGGAGAAAACACCACCTGAGACAACAAAAATTAAAACAGAAGCAACAGACATAGACAAAACTATAGAGGGTGAAGAAGAAAAACAGCAGGAAGAAGTATCCACTAAAACACTGGCAAGGGAAGCAACAGTTGTTCTTGCTGCATTGAGCACTCCAGCTAAGCAAAAGGGAAAAAGAAAAAGACAGACATCAATGTATTTCAAAGCTAGGAGGAGCACTAGAATCAAGGTGGGCAAGCCCCAGCCACCATCGAAAGAACCCATTATCATTGAGGATGCACCTACTGTGACAAAGGAGGAATCTCCCTCCAAAATCTCCATCACCTACGAGAGAGGGAGTCCCAAGACCTCCACTTGGAAGGAAAGGATCAAATTGATGGACTCTAAAGCATTCCTACAGGAGGCACAAACCTCTCTACAGGAGACACTGGCCAAGCTCAAAGAAATTGAAAAAATGGGAAAAAAGGCAGAGGAACAGTCCCAAGAGGAAAGTAAGGCAAAATAAATACCAGAACCTGGACCTCAGCCTAACTTGGGCTCCTATTACAATCTTCTAGAGGGTGGGAAGATCATCCCACAAAAATTCATCATGCCTGTTTTCTTCGAACTAGAAAAAGAAAGAGTTAGGACCCACATCTGGATGCAGATTACTAAATCTAAAGGAGTCGAAGATATAGGGCACATGGAAAACAAGTTGAGAGAGATGAGCAAGGATTTGAGCATTGTAAGGCACACAGAAATCATTAGAAGAGTTCAACTACAGGAAGAAAATGAACTGTTGAAAAAGTAGCTACAAGAAAGGGAACCTCAAGGAGGAAATAGGCTGCCAATCTTGGAAGGAAAGCAATAAAAAGAGGGACCCAAGGCCGATAGTGAGGCAGCAGAGAAACAACAACAAGAAGAAGAACCACAAACAGATAGTGAAACACTGATGAAACAACAATGAGAAAGAGAATCTCATGTAGCAACTGAAGTGCTGATTTTGAAAAAGAAGCGATAGAAAAGGAAGTCCAATTAGCCTGCATGGCCAGCTGGGCAATGGAGGCATGCAGTGTAGACAACTACCTAAATCATATGCACTGTATCTCAAAGACCTGGCTCCAATTCCAGATTAAGACATTGGCATGGAGGGGCACAATCCCATTTCAAGATTATGGTCAATTTATGCATTTATGTGATCATAGTTCAGCCAAGGATATAGCAAGGCTAGCAGAAGTTTACCTACACAACATGGCACTTCCTGACATGAATTTATGGGATCCAAATGCTACATTGGGGGACTTATATCTGATGGCTATGGCTTCTTGGTTGAGCCATGAAGAAAAGAGGGCAGTGGAAATTCAGAAGATAATGGAAAAAGAGCTAAGTGAGCCCCTAATGATAAGGGCAGAACCAGCAAAACCATTGGCTCTCATCTATGCCCACCAACACCTTGCAGCCAATCCCCAAGTTCTCCTTGATTATGTTGACGGGCAAGCACAAGCTATTGCTCATTTTGAAGATATGGATAGATTGTTTGGTGATGACTGCCTTCATGCCTGCATGAGAAGGTGGAATACATTTCCACATAGCTTAAGGATCAAGGAGTATCACTCCCCAAACAAAATGAGGGAGGCCATGAGGAGAGTACCCCTATATAAACACTCAATGCAAAACTTGAAAGCCAACTTGATTGGTCTTAAGTTCAGTCCTCCACTACTATTAGGACTGTTGGAAGGGGTTAAGGAGGAGGAAGAACAGAAAAAATGGGAGGAAGTGGATAGGAAAGCAGGTTTCCATGATAGAGAGGAAGAAATCACATCAGAGGCTTGGAATGTCAGGGAATCTATCAGAGCTAGTAAAGATGAAGAGATAGATTAGTTGCTCAGAGGATGAGCAACCCATTCAGCAGGGGGGTGATGATGAGCCCCAGAAATGGGTAACTATATGGGCTCATTTTGTCTATTATTTCAATTTAATCCACCATTCTCAATAGTTTTTTGCATGTTTCTGAATATATTTATGTCAATAGAGTGAATGGAGATAGTCACTTTGCCATGTAGTCTAATGAATGTTTATTGCAGATTTTTTGGACAATTTTGTACAAAGACAAGGAAATTATGAGCAAATGGTAGCGAAACTCGAGGGAAACAGGGAAGAGGACTTGTAGGAGGGATGTCTCCTTCATTAATGACCCCTTCCTTGAATTCTCCATCAGCAACTCAGAGTACAAAGGCCAACATTAATGATTCCAAGGGGCAGACGAGCAAGTCAAGTAGGGTTGTTGTTATCTTTAGTTCTAGGAAGCCGAGTTCCTTAATTTTAGGATGACTATTGGGAGTCCACATCTATATAAATAAGAAGGCTTCGAGCCTTAGTAGGTTAGCCAGTTCTTAGTATATTTTCGCACTTTTGTGCAGCATTGTATTCAACTCATTTTTGAGTTCTTTTTGAGACAGTTTTTATGTGATGTAACTGTTATTTTTTATAATGAAGATGAATAAAGTTTTGAGCCAGCACTGATTTTTTCTAGAGGGTTGAAGCTCTTGGGTTAGGGCCCAACCCAAGTTTCCCAGCACCTCCTTTGTGTGCGTATATGTTTTTATTTCCATTCATGAGTTAATTTTTGCTGCATATACTCATTTTACTTCATTAGATTAGGTTTCTTTTGATGGTTAGAATAGTTTTTTTTGCTTCAAGTTGCTTAAGTAAGTTGTTGCAGTGATAGAAATCGATCCAAAAAGTCTAACAGTAGGTCTTGATCTCCTTTCTACCTCCTTGGGACTATGATCTGAGGTCAAGGCACTATTGTTGCCACCAAAAACATAGTTTTTACACTTCCATGCAACTGCTAGTGTGATACTTTGATTTGGAAAATTTGAGAGTGGTTCAGATTTAATTCCTTGATCATTTTATGTCCTTTTACCATAGTTATCTCGCATTATTTTTTGTTCATAAGGTATTGTTCAACATTTCTCTAGTTTTAGGTCAGAAATTAGGTTAAGATAGGCAAAACTCTGTTTTTGGTTCCTGCTTTTGTCAGTTTTGATAGTTAAGCGTGCAGATATCTTGTAGGACATTCCAGCTCATCATTCCTCCGTAAAATAGCCAGCACCAACTAACCTCTCATAGATCCCCCAGCTCATTCACCACATTTCGCCAATCTACCCTAATTTCTGCATTGTTTTTCCATAAAGTTGTTTTCTTACCATTTGAACAAATCCAAGCATCTCCTTTATCCCTGATTTTCTTTGACAAGTTATTAACCCCTCAACACCTTCATCTAGCCTTAATTTCCCCTTTCCCATCATTTTTCCACCTTCAAAAACTCCAAAAACCACTTTCAACCTCCTCTTGTAGATCCTCCTTTAGATCCCCTACAACCTCCTGTAGAACTTTCTGTGGGTGATTTTTCGAAGTCTGATAACAATGGAAGTCTTTAGAAGGGTACTAAGGGCTTCTTAGGACCTCTCCACACCTTCCTCACCATCTACAAAAGCCAACTCCATCTTCCTTTGCCACCAAACCTCTACACAATCACAACCAGTCAAATCATAAGCATAATAATTCCACATAAAAATACTCAAAAGTACAAAAAGATGATTTCTTCTCATTTCTCTTCAGAAGTAGCTTGAATAAATACAATTTACCTTTTCATTATTCAATGGCACCCATTTCAGTAGTTTCCATCTCTTTTCTTACATAAGTAGGGTTAGTGGTTAAACTAGGGTTTGCTAGGGTTTGCATTTCATTCCAATTTTCCTTCTCTTTCTGAAAATAGAATAGCCCCTGTAGAGGTAGCTTTGTTTCATCACAATTAAAGCTTCTTTTGAGAACTCATAGAAGTTGGCTTAAGCTCCTAGCGAACTTACGCCAGCTGATCAAGTGATAGCCTACAGTAAGAGCTAGTATTTGTGCATACAGCACCATCGCTTCCAAGTTTGTTACGAACTACCAAGTTGATAAAAGTAAATAAGTAAGCCACAGGATTTGCAACATTATTGTTGCAATATTGGAGCTCACCAAAAAACTACACAGGAGACTAAAAGTAGGTTTATGGACCATGTTCCCATAATTTTCACTTTATTCAAGGTATATAAGTTATTGACTTACAAGGGAGTTCTTCATGACACTTGCATGGATGGAGAGAGATCCAATTTTATTATCATTTGCCTAATGTGACAAAATGATGTGTAATATATTACCCCCTAAAGTGCAAAGTCAAAAAAATTTGAGCACTGAAGTAGTTTATCACATCAAGGATTGGATCCATGATCATGGTTGGAAACCTACAACAATCAATCAAGGATTATAATGCAATATAATAACCATCACTAAGGTAGGAATTCTCATACTCAGAGTAAAGATAACTCGATGAATCAGTAGGGAAATACATCATGTTAAAGTAGATATAGGATGGACGCAACCATCAAACATAAAACTCTCTATATAATCATGAATACAAAATTTCTTGCATCTTAGATGGATGAAACTAGATCCAGGGTCTTGATCTCCATCTCTTGATCCATAATGTGAATCTAACCATGCAAGTAGATGTCTTGAATTCGAACATGGCAGAAACCACTTGATTACGGGTCAATGATGTGAGTCATTAACAAGTGTGAGAGGAACCACCAATAATGAAAATGGCTCTCAAGGTACATCCAGTACTATCTATGATGTGTGAATCGATGTCCTGATGTCGAACACTCATAAAATCATCTGATCAAAGGTCAATGATGAGAACCTATCGTCGAAGGCAAGAAACCTTCCATTAAGGAATTAGGCTCCAAGGTACTGAAAATTGTTTCTAGATAAACTTCCTAGATAATAAATTGAAGTGGATAGGAAGTGACATGTCACAGGAGGGCCTACGACATGAAACACAATGTCAAGTTTACAAGAATAGTTTGCAAGGACTAACTCAGGGATGGCCGATGCAATTGAATGCTACAAATTGCAAGGTACTTTAAACTAAGATTTAGACTTCTCTTGAACATATTGGCGACATGAAAAAATGAATTTTCAGCATTTGTCTTAAAATTTAATAAAACCCAAACCAACTGAATACTTTCAATGAGGTATGGTCAACTCAGTAACAAATGGATTTCCCAACTCGGACGTGAAAGTGACAAAGTGTCATGTTCAAGAGAAACATATTGCCTTTTAAAAATACAAAACAAAGATTATTTCTCACATTTCCTCCACCATTAGTGGAAAGTACCTCTTTATTTTTTACAAGCATGAGGAGGATAACATATGTTTGTCTTGTAAGCACATCCTTCAGACAAGACATCCAAAGTATTTTTAACGAACCCTAAGAAGGAGTGGTTCGGTCTCATCATGTTTAACGAGTCTTGTACTATTTTATTTTTATGAGTCTAGTAAAGGGGTAACTCGATGTCTTTTCATATTTAAAGAGTTTGAAAATACACAAAAAGGAAACTCATTCAGTTTCCTTACCATAAAATTTTAATGAGCCCAGAGAAAGTAAAGCTCGATGTTTTTCAATTTTAGGGAGCCAAGAGAAAAATGTAAGTAAACTCCACATTGTTCGTTTTCATAAATTTAGTCCCTCAAGCTCGAAAAAAGATAAAATAATGCAAGAGAGAACTTTATTGACCATGATTAGTCAATGTATATCTTTTTCATAAATACTCCAGTTCAGTCTCTAAAAGGGGTAAACTTATATTGAATAGATAGTTGTTCATTTACTTTTACGAGTTTGAACAATCAAGAACTCATAAATCTTTTCATTTTTAAGGAATCTGAAAAGGGCATAAAGAGAACTCCATGGTGTTAGAAAATTATATATTACGGAGCAATGGAACACATAAAATATAGTAGAAATATAAACACAAAAAATGCATAAAACAAAAGAGACACAGATATACATAGTTCACCCAGTTTGGGCTACGTCCACCCCGAACAATCAGTCCTTCCTTTCTATTATCCAACAAAATGAAGAGACACAACCTACAACAGATCCGTTGTAATATCCTTTGTTTTCTCTCATAGTCTCACCTCTCTGCTTCTCGCTTGGAGAATATACATATATTACATAGACTCAATACAATGCCCTCATACAAAGAGAGGGGTTGCCTTCTAGGGCAAAAAAGAATAAACTAAACATAAGTTCTACCGTCAGATCATCCGCCTAATGAACGGCCTAGATTGACTAGAAATTACTATACTTTTACAAGGAAATTGTACATCTATTTTTAGCTTCAGGGGTGCTGCCCCCGAGCCCCCGCCGAGGGACCGCCGGCCCTCGGACCCCCCAGCCGAGGGGGGTCAGCCCCCCTAGACCCCCACGGGGGGGACAAGTCCCCCCCACATGGAGGGGTGTACAAACTTCCTGGGGTATACATCCGGATAAAACAAAGACCTATGAACAATCATGCTCCACACATAACACATGGTTTCGCTTTTTCGTAAGTTTTAACAAGTTTGAAAAAGTGATAAAAAGATATACTCAAATCATTGACTTTCAATTTTAATTAACGAGGAGGAAAATATGGAAAGAAATCGGCATGTTCATGTGCATTTTATGAGCATGAAAAGATAGCAAAATAAGCTCGGGACTTTCATGAGTTTAACGAGTCTTGAAAATATTAACTGAAATAGACTTGAGATAATTTTCATTTTTACACAATCTTGAAACAAAGTAATATTTTGTTTGAGGGTGGTTTCATTTTTAAATGAGCTTGAAATAGAGAAAATTGTGCTTGAAAGTGGTTTCATTTTTACACAAGCTTGAAACAAAGAAAACTATGCTTGGGATAAGTTTCAATGCCCCCAGCATGACTGCAAGGGCATATGCCCCCCAAAATTCATTTCATCCACCTATGTAGACTACATGTTACTAATAGGTGGATGTAATGAAGGCTTGTTTATGATATTAGATGAAAGACACAATTTAACATTTACGAGATCTATTTAAAGACTCAACTCAAATAGGGGAGGATTTGTTTCATTTTTTAACGAGCTTGACACAAGAAAAGAATTATGATCACAATGACCTGTTTCATTTTTTAACAAGGTTGACACAGTAAAAGAATGATCCTCGGAGAACCTATTTCATTTTTTAATGAGGTTGACACGGTAAAAGAACTATCCTCATAAGGATCTGTTTCATTTTTTAACAGGCTTGAAACAGGAAAATAATTATGCTCCATATAAACTATTTCATTTTTTAATGAGGTTGACATAGGAAAAGAACCATCCTCATAAAGAGTTGTTTCATTTTTTAGCGAGGTTGACACAGTAAAATAACTATCCTCAAAAAGAATTGTTTCATGCCTTCCAAATTGAAGAAAACATGTCAAGGGACACCTCTTGATCATGTCTTCCAAAAGATCTTAATCAGATGGAAGAACAGTTCTCTGGAAGGAACACATATCAAGGGGCTAAATAGGGATAATAAAATCATATTCGTATGCCCCCATTGAATTTTTGACCATGTCAGTTACTAGATCTAAGTCAAAAGAAGTCGAGCAAACAGTGAGAGGCTCGCTTGCATCGGTAATTGAAAACATGGGACAGGTTTCCACATAATTAACCCGTGGTGGGATAGGTACCACTTCCATATAAGGAACATTCATGGGTGTCGAATGATTGGTAGTCAAAGAAATATCAACGTATGAAAGTATATCAATTGTCACAATGTTTACATTGTGAGGGAAGGACACCACACGAAAGAGTGTTGATACGACAACTTTCATGGCATAGGCATAGTCTTGCCAAAGGAGAAAATTGAAATCTAAGGGACCTTGGACTACCATAATATTGATACAAATAGTGTTACCTTCCAAGGTAATAGGTAACTTAGGAAGGATTCCTAAAGGTTCACTAATGGTTCTGTTAAAAGCTAACATATTTTGTGTAACAGGCACAAGCTAAGGAGAACCCAAAGCTTGCCAAGCAGATGAGGATAAAATACTGACAGAAGCACCTTCGTCTACATTCGTGCATCACAAATTCTTACCATAAGCCTTCACAATAATTTGTAAAGGGGTGGAAGAAGAAACATGAGGTTCTGTCAGCCTACTCCAATCAAAATAAATAGCCTCATTACTTGGATGGATTTCAAAAGAAATAGATGAAGTGACCCCATGTGTAAAATAATCTGAGGTGACATGAAGAACTTGAGTGGTATGAAGTTCACTCTCTAAATGGAGAGTGGGATTGACCAAAGATGGAATCGATTCAACCACCTGATCAACAAATAATCGATCAATATTAGTGATACATTTTTCACCCTCTAATGGAACAGTGGGATTGATTGTACTTGGATTTAGATCAATCACTTCATAAAATAATAGTAGATAGGGAGAAATTTTTCGGTAATTAGTTGGAAGTTGTTGTTATGAAACAGTAACTTTTTCAAACAATTTTGATGCTTCATCCATGTGAGGGAAAATGTGACTATGCTAAGTCCCTTTGCATAGCCTACAAGGAAACCTGACCTTAATATTTTTCCCCGGAATCTAAGAATCACTGGTTGATGGATCAACAGTAAGTTGATAAGAATTGTTGGACCATACTTCTAAGGCCTTAGGAATACCATGACAATAGATAAGAAAGTGGTCACCTTTACAAAGCTTGCAAGGGTATTTTGTCTTACAATGCATTCTGGAAGTTTCCTCAACATTACCAATACTTATAGCCACAGTTGGTTGGTTGACTTATTTCTTATCTTGATTCTTCTTCCCTTTCTTCTTCTTTTTAGTCACCTAGTTACTAGCATCAAGGATTTTACAAAGCAAAGAAGAAGAAAGGGACGAGGGCATGTTGGGTGAAGAAGGTAAAGGGTCAACAGTAGGTTAATGATGTTGAGATGGTGAACTCAATTGAGGTGAAAAACGTGGTTGAGATGGTAGAACTGGAGTATTTGGAATTAAAGAAGTTGAGAACAACCATACAAGTAAACCTATCGTGAATCCGGGAAGTGACAATGTAGCCATATAAGGATGACTGAGATTTGAAAAATTAGGGAAAGTATTAGGATTCTCGTTAAAAGGATGGTCTTTATCGGTAACCTCCAGCATTGTTTCCATTAGATTCAACTTATATAAATTTACTATCAATATTAATAATTCAAAAATCACAATCCACACCTAAAGTAACTAAAAGTAAAAACAAAAACAATTAACACATGCTAAAAAATCTAAGGATTTAAACCATGCAAACAAGATTTTCATAGTAAAATCAATAGTTGGTAATGAAATCCAATGTCGCATAAATTAAAGTGAAAACTGATTGTAGATATGAGCGAGTGGAATCAGTTACCATGATAACCTACTTAATGAAACAATCTGGTGCAAGTAACTTCATGTATTCCATCTCGAGCAAAGATTACCCTCCAAAAATTCCAAGAGAGTCTAGTCAATGTTTGTTCCAGGTATAGCAAGACCTTCCATCTGTTGTCACCTCGGGTAATAACCCTAGGATTATGGTCACTAAGGTTACCACCTACAACAATTATACCTGGGGGGACAGTCGCAGATCGGATGTACAAGCAAGGGCAAAGTAACAAATCTCAATCCCCTTGAAAGCTCCTCAACATGGTTAATTGGAGGTTTACTTTCAAGTGACCTCAAGTACCTTTTGAAACCGTTGTAATATGTGTAAATCATTGTACCATAGCCAATGAATTGGGTACAATCACTTCACTAGGTCTGATATGATCTCATGCTTGACTCCTTTGTAAGGGGATCTTCCCATAACAAAATTGAAATAACTGGATCTATATCCCTATCGCAAGATTCTAGTGTTTGTTTACATCTTTGGAAAGTTTACTCACTTTCCTATTCCAAGGCCCTACAACCTAATATACTGTAGGTGGAAAATATTCCTCAAAATAATAAAAATTCTAGATGAATTTTATTAACGTTGTGTTATTAAGTTGTTATTTACTCAAAGGGTAAATGGATGTGAAACTGATGGTATTATGACTTGACTCAAAACTCTAATGCATCAAATATGAAATTTGTAATCTCTTCATTTTGATGAATTCTAGCTAGAGTAAGTAAAGAGGTTCTTCTTTAAAATATTAACTCCAGAATGTACCACTTCTTTTTTCTATGCAATTCAAAGATCTAAGTTGAAAACCAGGTAGTGTAATATGTCAGGCCAGGAGGTAACTCCCCAAATGAACTATGGTATATACATGAGGAAGTGACTCTTGGTTTTCACCTCCCGACGTCTCTTCCTTTTCCATTTTGTTATTTACAAGTGTTCACCCTTTCTCCATGATTAGGTGTCAACATTCCCCCCCCTTAATCTGAAGGGATGTTGGTGAGTCCAAGAATCGTTCTAAATCTTTCAATATTTTTTCTTCCAAGCACTTTGGTGAAGATGTCTGCAATCTTCTCATTAGTGGAACAATGCCTTAGATGGATTTTCTTAGCCTCAACATGATGTCGAATTAGATGGTATTTTGTACTGATGTGCTTCGTTCAATCATGGAACTTGGGTTCTTGTCCAAATTTATTGTAGAGGTGTTGTCAATCATGAGTGCAGTTGAATGTACTTGTTTTACCTACAAATCTTCCAGAATTTTCCTGAGCCACACAATTTCTTTTGTTTCCTTAGTTGTTGCCACATATTCTACCTCTGTTGTGGAATCTGTTGGAACTGATTGTTTGTGTGATGTCCAGGAGACAGCTCCTGATCCAATACTCATAGCATAACTGGAAGTAGATACCCCAGTTTCTTTATCTCCATCGAAGTCTGAATCGAAGTATCCAATCAAGATGAATTCACCCACCTGTGTATACTTGAGTCCAAAGTCTTGAGTTCCCTTCAAGTACTTTAGAAATATTTTTGCAATAGACCAATGTCCCTCACAAGGCTTTTGCATAAACCTAGAGAGGATTCCAACAGCAAACGAAATGTCTGGTCTGGTGGTAGTCAGGTAGTTGGGACTTCCCACAAGTTGTCTATACTTTGTTGCATCCTCAAATTATTTTCCTTCAATGGATGTGAGCTTTAAGTTTTGTTCCATTGGAGTAGTTAGAGGATTGCACTCAGCCATGTCAAACCTATTCAACAGATCTCCAATATACTTCTTTTAAGAAAGGAATATAGACTTCGGATGTTGAGTTACTTCAATACCAAGATAGTAATGAACATAGCACAAATCAATCATTTCAAAAACTTTCCTCAATTCTTTCTTTATGGATGCAATGTAGCTTTCATTGTTCCCTATTATCAAAATATCATCTACATATACCACAAGATATACAACTGTTTTTCCAACTTTGTTGACAAACAAAGTTGCATCATCAAGATCATAATGTTTGAATTTGAGTTTCAAAAGATGCTTAGTTAACTTTTCATACCAAGCTTAAGGTGCTTGCTTGAGGCCATACAAGTATTTCACAAGTTTGCATACTTTATTTTCATGTCCTTTCATAGAAAATCCTTTAGGCTAGGACATAAAAACATTCTCTTTTAGATCTCCATTTAAGAAAGCAGTTTTTACATCCATTTGATGGAGTTTCCAACCATTCTGAGCTACTAGGGCAAAGAGTGTTCGGATGGTAGCCCATTTTTATGTAGGGAAAAAGTCTCCTCATAATCGACCCCTTCATTCTGTGCAAAACATTTTTGCCACAAGCCTCGATTTGTGCTTTTCAAGTGAGCCATCAGCTTTATACTTGTTCTTGTAGACCCACTTGCAGCCAATTGGTTTGGTTCCTAGTGGAGGATCAACCAGCTTCCAAGTGCCATTCTTTATCAAGGCATCATACTCCTTTTGCATCGCTTCTTTCCATTCATCATGAGAAGCGGATTTTTTGAAGGAAGTTGGTTCAAAAGTTGTAGACAAATTCAATTCACAATCATAAGAAACATCCATATCAATGGGTGAATCAGAATCATCTACATCACCTGCATTTTTCCTAGTTGAATTTCTTGTTCCTATCTTTCCAACCTCACCAGGATGAACACTTTCAATTATCTTTGTCAGCCACTTTGGGGGACCTTTCTGAGATGGTCCAAACTGCTCAGTTTATTGGGGTGGGACTGAATCAAGATTGAGTCTCCCAATTTTGTCAATCACATCACTTAAAGTATCATTAGTGGTTGGATTTTCATGTGGGGGAGAGAGTGCTTCAGAAGAATATTCCACATATTGATCCAGTATAGGAATCCCCCCTTCAAGATGTGGAATCTGATTATAAGGCATAGTTGTATGATGTTTGATCCCATGTTGGCCCAGATAGTTCTAATTCATTTGAAGTGTATTATTTTCCATTATTAGTGCGAATAGAGCCAATATGAGATTGTGCATTATTTTCAATCCATGTATGAAAGTTCTTGAATGTTTGAAAAGCATTAGATTTGTTCTTCAATAAATAAACCCAACACATTATGGTGTAGTCATCAATAAATTTCATCATATATTTATTTCCATTTGCAGAAGGAACAGGCATTGGATCACATAAATCTGAATGGATGAGTTCAATTTTTCTATGTGATATGGAATTTGAATGATGAAAATATTGTTTGCTTTGCTTTCCAATAATGCAAGCATCACATTGCTTAAGTTTCCTAGGAATCGTAGGAAAACCAATAGCACCATTTTTCTTTAACAAACAAAGTTTGTCATAGTTCAAGTGTCCAAATCTAGCATGCCATAATATACTTGATGGGAATGTACCTTCATCGTAATGATAATTGTATGAGAAATTTTGTGCACAAGAAGAGGTACCTTGCAACTTGAGAAGCCTTTCTTCTTCTATCCCCGTCATGACGAGTGATCTGATGCTTTTCTCACCTCAACCTTGCCATCAAAAATATGAATGGAGTTTCCTTGCTGGTGGATGTGGACCAAGGACAGCAATTTCTCCTCAGTTGTGGGATATACAAAACATTATGCAGAAGAAATTCTGGAAGACCAAACAATTTGAGCGTAATTGTGCCAAGCCCTGATGGCTTGAGTTTTGATTTGTCTGCAAAGTATATTGCTCCATCAACATTAGCGGTAAATTCTTCAAAAAAATCTCTTCTAAAAGTCATGTGGCAAGTTTCTCCTTAATCAAGCAACCAATCATTTTTCCAAAAAGCAAGTGAAGCATTAAACAAGTCTTCATTTACTCCAATATTACAATGTGCCACAACATAGTGAGTGGATTCAGGTGCTTTACCTTTCTCTTTGTCATTGGTTTTACCTTTGGGTTGATTTCTTTCCTACTCAATTCTATCCCAAGGAAACTTGCATGTGGATGCATCATGTGATCCATCTCTATTGCGATGTATGCAATGCAAATCAGACTTTTCTCCTTGAGAGAGTTCCCCCCCGGGCGGCCTCTGAAATTTCTTCTTCCTCTTCCTCTTCCTCTTTAACCACCTCTTCCTCTGTAAGAATATTGAGTATGATTCTTCTCTCTTTTTTCAAGACACATATTCTTCATAAGACTGAGGAGCTGTCTTTTTCCCAAAATCTTTCTCTCTCTCGGCAAATTTATTCATAGGGGAGTCAAAGGTAATTTCTTTGAGGTTTCCATTTGCTTGCAATGACTCAAGATAATTTGAATAAGTGGGATAAAGTTCCTTAACAAAATCTATTAGAGGAATGTCTAGTTCAAAATTAGTGACTTTGATTTCATGCATAATAGATTTTACTTCTAATGCAAGAGAAAGAGGATCATCATTTTGTAATTCAAGGATGAACAATTTAATCATGAGTTGAATAAAGTCAAGCGAAAGTGTAAATCATAGATTTCATTCAATTTTTGTAAGGCTTCAAAAGCATTCGAAAGTGGTGAAATATGGCAACTCACCTCTTCATTTACAGATGCTGCAATCAAGGCATAGGCCTTGTTTTTCTTGTTTTCCCAAATGTTGAATTCCTTGTCTGAGGTAGGCCTTACTGGTTCATTGTCTCCTTCTCCAACACAAAATCCTTTCCACAGCTCATTAAAAATTAGAGTGTGTTTGATCTTCTGTGACCATTCTGGATATTTCTCCTTCCCAGTGATAACCACTCCCACAATAGATATCAATGAATGCATTGTAAAATCTGTGTACTATAAAAAAAAAATACTTTTGCTGCAAAATTTCACTCTTGATGGTAAAAATCTAATTCTGATATATATATATATGGCATAGGTATATTTGAGGGAGGTTTTATTTGGGGGAGGGTGTATATAGGGAAGGTTTATATAGGGAGGGTATGGCAAGGCATATACCAAGGTTATATATTGTTAATGTGTGGTTAAGATCCAAGACAAAATTCATGTCCTACAATTTGATTAAAGGCGCTGGTCCAAAATAATTATTATAGAAAAAGGCTCACATGACAAGCAAATACTAGATCTGAAGGTACTATTCTACCGCTATCACAAAATCTAACTAAACCCACTTCAAAATCCATGATCTGCAACAAGTTGTGCAGATAGAAAAAAATGCATACAGTTGACCCTGGAAAATATTGACTTCCAAAGGAATGCTCCAAGCATTAAATCAATACCCCAATCAAAAATTCATCGCCCATAACTATAGAAAAGGCATAAACCAAACCCAACAAAATCCCTACTTCAAAAACCATGTTATATAGAGATAAAGTCAATTCTATGAAACTTACAGAGCCCAGAACCTATGCGCTACAACAATAAAGAATGAGACAAAAACTGCACAAGTATGGAGGCTGAGTGTTGTGCGTATAGAGGCTGAGCACTGGTATATAGGAACCACAGTGGTATGGGGGCCAAGTATTGTGCATATGGCTGGAGCAATGGTATTACACAGTCGAGAAAATCTAGGATGAGTGGTGATATTGCAGGATAGTCGACCCTGTGAGCAACGTTCAAACACAAGGTATGGTGTGATGGTAACACAGTGGAGGTAGTGGTAAGTTATGGGGAGACGAACCCAACCAAATCGGAGTCAATGCGTTTGCAGACCAGAGCATAATAGTCGGGAGTTAATGCGTTGGTGTAGGTGTAACGTATGGAAGGGTAGAGTAGTAATCTGGCCAAAGGACAAATGATAAAATAATGGCAGATATGACAGACTGGGAGTTACAGGGGCAGAGAGGGAAGCCAAGAAAAGGCTGGCTTTGATACCATGTCAAGCCAGGAGGTAACTCCTCAAATGAACTGTGTTTATTCATTAAGATTGTTCATGGTTATATACACGAGGGAGTGACCCTTGGGTTTCACCTCTCAATGGCTCTTCCTTTTCCATTATTTATTATTTACATTATTTACAAGTGTTCACCCAATACCCATGATTAGGTGTCAACATAATCTATTGACAATTTTCTTGAAAACTATGCAAATGTAATCTATGCACAATTTTCGTTCATGAAATGAGAATTCTAACCATGCAAATGTAATTTTTGCAAGAGAATAATTCAAAACAAACACAAGATGATTCCAAAGCAACAGAATAACAACAAGACTATTTATCTTCACTAATACAACTAAATAACCAAGCATGTGTAAGTAAAGGAAATCGGGTGAAAATTCCAAAGATTAAAAATAATGACACACAAGGGTCATTAACATTTAGACACAATTCAACCACCCCACCCCCCACCACCCCCCCCGCGACAACTGAGGGGAATTTTTTTTTAAAGCAAAAACATGCAAAATTTGTTAAGAAACTGAGACAACTCTTTGAGCAATGACCAAAGGAAATCAAATTAAAACACTCAATGAAATCCTTAAAAAAAAAATCTTGAATGAATGTTATGAAATCAACGCTTAAAGTGTAATCCTCATTAAACTTCAATACTGGAATAAAAATAACTTTTATTTTCAGTGAAACACAAGGAGCACATCTCATCAAAACATTAATTCTTGAGAAACCCTACCTTTCAATCCTTGAAAACGAAAAAATCATCAAGAAAAATCCTTCACAACAATTGACCAAACACACAAAGACTGACTGGAGGCATATACAAGTGTAACGCAACCTTAAAAATAAAAATTCAGACTTTAATGAGATGAAAATCTATTTTTTCAAAAATTATCAGAGTATGCATAGGTAGACAGTATAGTACATTGCATATAAGCATTGTTTCTAAAGGTAATCTACGCAGATCTATGCTCTATTTCTAAACAAAAACCACGTAGGTCGAGAAACTTAAAGGAAAAATAAAAATAAAAAATTATCCAAACAAATCACAAAATCTGAAATATCATTAACTTGTCAAGACTCAAATAAGGCTATCAAAAAGGTTTAAGAATAAAAAAACAAGGAGATGGAAGAGAACAAGACGATCCCCAATGGAGTCGCCAATTTGCTATGAGGACAAATCGCAAGTGCGGACACAAGAAATCTCCCTAGACTTCAAATAACCCTAATAACAAACAAACAATCCAGCCAATTCCTTCCTTGAACCTATCTTTTCTTGATTCATAAGCTAATAAGGTGAGAAAAATAAATTCATACCTTATTATGACATACTTGATGAAGATCCCCCTTTGTGCTTCAGGGCAACTCCTCCATGCTTGAATCCAGACCTGAACACATGGAGACAACAAAGGATCAAAGGCATATGCAGCATAAATGATTCAATAATTCACACTAGTGATCAAGGAGACTAGTAACAAACTTCATTCCAATGGACAAATAGAAATAACATAAGCCATCTCTTAAATTCATCCATTAATCCATTGAACAATCAAGTGAGAAGAAATTCTTGTTTGTATTAATTTCAAAAACATAAAAGAGCTACAAAACATGTGCCTTGTTGTTGCCAAGCTCCTTCCATTAATCCCAATCCTCTATAAGAATGATAAACTCTCTAACCGAATTTCTCCAGCATAAACTTATTCTCAGCAGCCTCCCTCAACTCCCCCGCTTATGGCTTGATTAATAGGCCAAAAGGAAGTAGATTGAGATCCTTAGTCCAAGGATGAGATCCACTAAAAGAGGGATGAGGTATCCTTGAAGAATGGGGATTAGCTCCATCAAAGATGAGGTTATGCTTGAATAAACATGAGTTTGAGGCTTTCTGTTGGGAATGATTCACCCAACAATGCTTCTAGATCTCACTTTTTATTTTTACTTTTTATTGATTCATGTGCGCACTTTTTAGTGGGAGACTAAGCACACATATGCACAGGGATCAATGTCATTAACTGCACATGTGCAGAAACTGGCTAGAAAACTGCGTAGGAGACTAAAAGTAGGTTTATGGACCATGTTTCCCAAAATTTTCACTTTATTCAAGGTATATAAGTTGTTTACATGCAAGGGAGTGCTTCATGACACTTTGATGGATGGAGAGAGATCCAATTTTATAATTAATTTCCTAATGCAAAAAATTGATGTGTAACACATGTTGAGTAATGACTACACCAATAGCATAGTCAGAAGAATCTATCTCAATCTCAAATTCTTGTTGCAAGTTTGGTAATGTGAGCACTGGTACAAAGTAGAGGTGATGCTTTAACTTGGCAAATGCCTTATGTTGGGTTTCAGACCAAAATAAATTTTCTTTTGTTTCGCCCTTAGTGACTTGACTTAAAGGCCAAGCGATATGAGAGAACCCTAACACGAACTTGCGATAGAAATTGGAAAGACCCAGAAAATTGCGGAGCTCTATTGGAGTGGTTGGGGTTGGCCAATCCTGAATGACTTGTATCTTGGTTGGGTCCACATGCACAACCTGCTCATCAATGATGCACCCCAGATATTGAACCTAGGTCATGCAAAAAGTACATTTATCCAAATCGGCACACAATTTGTGTTTTCATGGGGTTTGGAGGACCTGTCGAATATGGTGGAGGTACTCCTCCCAACTCTGGCTAAATATCAAGATGTCGTCTAGATACACCACCAATATTATGCATTGGTGAAGGGTTTCAAGATGTCGTCCATCAATCTCATGAAGGTTGCGGGGAATTCTTCACCTGAAAGGCATGAACAACTATTCAAAAAGGGCCTCCTTGGATTTAAATGCAATCTTCCACACATCAGAGGGTTTGATAGGCACCTGGTGACATCTGGACTTCAAATCGATCTTGATGAAATATTTGGCCCCCTTGAGCTGGTCCAGAAGGTCATCAATTTTTGGGATTGGGTACCTATTCCATACAGTGATCTTGTTCAATGCCCGATAGTCAATATAGAGTCTCCAAGTCCCATCCTTCTTCTATACCAATATAATTGGGCTCCCACAAGGTGATGAGCTTGGCCTGATATGCCTTTCTGCAACAACTCCTGAATTTGCCTCTTGATCTCATCAATCTCTAGAGCAAAGTGTCGATCAATCATTCCATTACATTAGGCGAATTTTGAGGTGTAAAATGGGCCTCCTGAGGAAATTATAAAATAAAAGTGGAAATAATAAAATAATATTAGATTACATCATCAACTTTTAGAGGGGAAAAAAAAACTATTTTTTCAACTCCTATTTTCAACTTATCTCCCTTTGGGTTCACCCAAATTTCGAGTAGAAACACTCTTTGGATGAAAATTTTGATTCCTTATCCAAAGAGTACCCATGTTCAATAATTTTGATGGACCCTACTACATGAAAAACTAGAAATGCATGAAAAACATGATTGCAATCACGTTTTTTCATGTATTTCTCATTTTTCGTATAGTAGGGTCCATCAAAAGTATGCAACATGGATACTCCTTGGATGAAGAATTAAATTTTGCATCCAAATAGTACTACCACTCAAAATTTTAGTAAAACCTTAGGGAGACAAGTTGAAAATACGAGTTGAAAATGTAGTTTTATTATTTTATTATTTTATTTTTTTTAATATTTTAACTTTTTTACTCCAAAAATTGTGAATCATCCCTCATGGTTGACATCATCATCTTGAATCCTATTGGTTCTTATAAAGTTTATTTTGGTTGTACATTTTTCTTAGGAGGCCCATTTTAGAGCTCAAAATTCCCCTAATGGGGTAGCAGTGCGCCCGAGGTCATATTGATGGAGTGCTTAACCTGACAGTGTAGAGACACCCCCATAGATGAGGATAAAATGTCCTTGTACTCCTCCATGACCTTGTCCATCTGTTTTTGTTGTGTGTAGGAGCCCTATCTAGAAGTCATGGCCACAATCTTCTTCTTTCCCTGAGGGCGAATCATAAGGAAAACAAATTTCTTGGTCTATGAACTGATCTTATGGCATTTCTTTGCAGTGATAAAATATATGGCAACAAGCAGGGCTACCTCTAGTGTCCTGTACAACTTATTTCCCAAAGTAATAATCACAAAACGAGGTCTAGACTCATATATAGCATGTCACTTCCACAAGTGTGGTTGTTCTAATAATACATCACACAATTCATCCGTGAAGGGCTTGATGTTGTAGGGAAGGTGGCACTACTGGCTAACGTGGAGATCTCGTCCTTGGTGAAGCCACTCGATGGTGTATGGTTGTGGATGTGTTGTAGTAAATACACCCAACCGCTTCACAACCATTACTGAAATGTGGTTCTTTTGGCTCCCGTTGTCGACAATGAACTGCAACAGAGAACCCTTCTCCCACATGTATGAGTGGAAGAGGCATTCCCCATCCTCTGGATCTTCAGGCTCATTCTTCTGGATCTTTGTGGTTGCCACGGTAGCACTAGGCTCCGCATCAATGATCTACTTCCCTTTTTCATTCCCCTTGTCGGGTTTTGACTTAGAGTCAAAACATGTGTCTAATTCAAAAGCCTTCAGCTTGGCCACCAATGACTGCTTGGCCCAAAACTCACTCATGTTGTGAGTGGAGCTCTTATGGAACTCACATCATTTCCCCATGTCCTTCATTGTCTTTGTGGTGTTTTTCTTTGCTTGCAGCTTCAGTGGGTTGTCCTAGGTCACCCCACCTTGGCTTTGTACTTTAATCTACAGTTTGGGGGCGTCTTTCCCTTGCTTAGGATTTGCAAATCCAAAGTATCGCTTCTTCTGTTTAAACTTCTTCTCAATCTTGACAACGTATCAGTACGTCGTGCCGAGTGAGGATATGTCCAAGAACTTCATCTCGTCCTAGATGTACTATGTAGGAAACCGCGGTACTTGAGTGCCAAATTTCATTCATAATCCTTGATACCCAACTTCATGTGAAGGGTATGAAAAACATTGGTAAACTCTGGCACATCTTGGTCCCTTCCCTACCGCAGTGTGGTAGACTTTATGTATTTATCCTCATATCTCCTGACAGGGTAGTAATACTCCTTGATGGCATCCTGAAACGAATTCCAAGTGGGTGTGGTTGAAAATAGTGCATGTGTACTTTCTTCCTTCTTCTCACAATAGGCTTCCCACTAGTCCTTGATGTGGGGGCGGCTTTGAGAAGTGCAAAAGTAATATTTCCTCAGCTGGAAAAATCATGAACAAAAAAATATCCTTCTATTAGATTTAATCATTTATCTATGATGTCTGCATCTAGCTAACCTTCAAATATGGGGATTTAAAAGTTAAATTGTACCTTAAAGGGTGTGGCACTTCTAGAGTAGCTATTGGAAGAAGATGTGTTGCCTTTGGGTAGTCGCTAAAGGATCTAGGCAAAGTTGTCCATCATCATGTTCCTTTATCGCTCAAGGGCTTCTTTGAGCAAGATTTTGAAAGGATCTTCTGCCCCCTCATCTTTCTTCTCTTCCATCATGGGAGATCATTAGCATTTGTGAAGTTGGTCTTGCAAAGGTTCAACTAGTTCAAGCCATAACTCCTTATATCCCGACCTCGTTGGGGACATGCAAAGAAAAATAGAGAAAGAGAAAATCACTCTAATACCACTAATCTGAAATTAAACAAGAACACAAAAAATTACAGATATAACCATAAATATATATATGTTGCAGAAATAACACTTCATTTCATTAATTTCAAATACCGAAATATTCTTACAAATAAAAAGGAAATAAAACTATCTCAGGTGATGATAGTTTATTTATTAGGAGAGATGTGGCAGCTACATGCCTTTGAACTATGTTACAATGAGGCTCAAAGGCCTATTTATTATTGACAAACAATGGAAAACCCTAAACATCCAAAAACCTAACCCTAGGAGATGAAGCACCAAAACTATGGGCCTGTTTGGGTAGATTGGTACATAAACTTCCCAGGGTTGTAACTTTGGCATACGATCTTTGTTTTCCACACACAATATCTCATTATAAAGATCTATTCGAGGACTAAAATTTTGAATGAAAACATCAATTAAAACTCTATATTGTCTAGTTTTCCCAAAAACCTCGTTTAAGTTCAAGACCTGAAAAACTACCAAAAATAGTCAATTGTGCTATAATTAAGGAAACTTAAAAACTAAAAGAGAGAGTGATGGGGGTCCAAGTGGAATAGGCAAGTGGCCACAAATATCCACCTGGATTATATATTCAATCTTTGTAAGTCTTCATTGTGCTCTGCCATTTAACCCTTTTGTTTGAGATTTATCAATTGGCTATAGAAGGTATTTCTCTTTCTATCCTCATATGTGCTACTAATTATTTTGTAAAATTGTCCAAGTCACAATTGATTTACGAGAACAAAGTCATATATTCCAAGCAAACTAATTTTTTTCCAAATATAAATATGCAATGTGTCACTTTTGTGTGTGTGGCACATCATGTGGATCAAAGAATTGCTGGACCATCTGTAGTATCCATGTTACTAGATCCTTCCCATCAAACTTCATCTTATCGATATTTTGAATGTGGTCATTCTTCAACCCAGTGTTAGAGTCTCTAAAATCATGATTCACATTCTTTTTGTTCTCATCATGAGTTTCATGAAATACCTTGTCACCATTAGGAAGCATTTCTTGTAGCAACTTTGTCAAACCTTACATTTTGCTTTTAAAACATCCTTCAAACCTTACATTTCTTCTTTTAAAACATTCTTCAAACCTTCCATTTCCCTTTTTATTTTTTATTCTAAACCATCCATGTTCCATTTAAATTTTCCATCTTAGCATTCATCATCGCTTCCAATTCATTTTTGGTTACTCTTTGTGAGAGTGAAATTTGTTGCACTTAGCCTCATAATTTTGATATATCATGTTGCATTTCTTCCTCTTCTTCATGCATCATATTAGAGATTTTTGGTTGCTTACTAGGAGTGTCCATTTTTTTGTTTCAAGGAATATTGGAATTAAATAATTATATATATGCTTCACTATGCCCTTTGAATCACTTTAAACTAATTTTAGAGGGAAAAAAAGAAAAAACTATTTTTTCAACTCATATTTTCAACTTATCTCCCTATGGGTTTACTCAAATTTCGAGCGAAAACACTCTTTGGATAAAAATTTTGATTCCTCAACCAAGGAGTACCCATGTTCAATAATTTCGATGAACCCTACTACATGAAAAATTAGAAATGCATGAAAAACGTGATTGCAATCACGTTTTTCATATATTTCTCATTTTTCGTATAGTAGGGTGAATCGAAAGTATGCAACATGGGTACTCGTTGGATGAGGAATTAAATTTTGCATCCAACTAGTACTCCCACTCACAATTTTAGTAAAACCTTAGGGAGATAAGTTGAAAATACGAGTTGAAAATGTAGTTTTATTATTTTATTATTTTATTATTTCTTAATATTTTAACTTTTTTACTCCAAAAATGGTGAATCATCCCTCATGGTTGACATCATCATCTTGAATCCTATTGGTTCTTATAAAGTTTATTTTGGTTGTACATTTTTCTTAGGAGGCCCATTTTAGAGCTCAAAATTCCCCTAATGGGGTAGCGGTGTGCCCGAGGCCATATTGATGGAGTGCTTGACCTGACAGTGCAGAGACATCCCCATAGGTGAGAATAAAATGTCCCTATACTCCTCCATGACCTTGTCCATCTGTTTTTGTTGTGCGTAAGAGCCCTGTCTAGAATTTGTGGCCACAATCTTCTTGTTTCCCTAAGGATGACTAGTAAGGAAAACAAATTTCTTGGTCTGTGAAATGATCTTACGGCATTGCTTTGGTGATCAAAGATTTGGTAGTAAGTGTGGCTACCTCTGGTATCTTGTACAACTTATTGCCCAAAGTAATAATCACAAAGTGAGGTCTAGACTCATATACAACATGTCGCTTCCACAAGTATGGTTGTTCTAATAATACATCACAAACTTCAAGAGGGGAAACATCACACAGTTCATCTATGAAGGGCTTGATGTTGTAGGGAAGGTGGCACTAGTGGCTAACGTGGAGATCTTGTCCTTGGTGAAGCCACCCAATGGTGTATGGTTGTGGATGTGTTGTAGTAGTAGGCCCAACCGCTTCATGACCTCTACTGAAATGTGGTTCTTTTGGCTCCCATTGTCGACAATGAACTACAACGGAGAACCCTTCTGCCACATGTATGAGTTGAAGAGGCATTCCCCCTCCTCTGGATCTTCACGCTCATTCTTCTGGATCTTTGTGGTTGCCATGGTGGCACTATGCTCTACATCAATGATCTGCTTCCCTTTTTCATTTCCCTTGTCGGGTTTTGACTTAGAGTCAAAACATGTGTCTAATTCGAAAGCCTTCAGCTTGGCCACCAATGACTGCTTGGCTTGAAACTCACTCATGTTGTGAGTGGAGCTCTTATGGAACTCACATCATTTCCCCATGTCCTTCTTTGTATTTGTGGTGTTTTTCTTTGCTTGCAGCTTCTGTGGGTTGTCCTGGGTCACCCACCTTGGCTTTGACCTTTAATCTACGGTTTGGGGGCGTGTTTCCCTTGCTTCGAATTTGCAAATCCAAAGTATCACTTTTTCCATTTAAACTCCTTCTCAATCTTGACAGCGTATTGGTAAACCGTGTCAAGCGAGGATATGTCCAAGAACTTCATCTTATCCTAGATGTACTATGTAGGAAACTGCGATACTTGAGTACCAAATGTCGCTCATAATCCTTGATACCCAACTTCATGCGAAGGGTATGAAAAACATTGGTAAACTTTAGCACGTCTTGGTCCCTTCCCTGTCGCAACGTAGTCAACTTTATGTATTTATCCTCATAGCTCCCGATAGGGTAGTAATACTCCTTGATGACGTCTCAGAATGAATTCCAAGTGGGTGTGGATGAAAATAGTGAGGGTGTACTTTCTTCCTTCTTCTCACAATAGGTTTCCCACTGGTCCTTGATGTGGGGGTGGCTTTGAGAAGTGCAAAAGTAATATTTTCTCAGCTGGAAAAATCATGAACAAAAAATATCCTTCTATTAGATTTAACCATTTATCTACGGTTTCAGCATCTAGCTGACCTTCAAATATGGGGATTTAAAAGTTAAATTGTACCTTAAAGGGTGTGGTACTTCTAGAGTAGCTGCTGGAAGATGTGTCGCCTTTGTGTAGTCGCTAAAGGATCTAGGCAAAGTTATCCATCATCATGTTCCTTTGTCACTCAAGGGCTTCTTCGAGCGAGATTTTGAAAGGATCTCCTGCCCCCTCATCTTTCTTCTCTTCCGTCATTGGAGGTCATTAGGATTTGCGAGGTTGGTCTTGCAAATATTCGACTAGTTCGAGCTCTAACTCCTTATATCCCGACCTCATTGGGGACATGTAAAGAAAAATAGAGAAAGAGAAAATCGTTATAATACCATTAATCCAAACTTAAAAAGGAATGCCAAAAATTACAGATATAACCATAAATATATAAATGCGGCACAAATAACACTTCATTTCATTAATGTCAAATACTGAAATATGCTTACAAACAGAAAGGAAATAAAACTATCTCGGGCGATGATAGTTTATTTCTTAGGAGAGATGTGGCAGCTACATGCCTCTGAACTATGTTACAATGAGGCTCGAATGCCTATTTATTATTGACAAACAATGGAAAACCATAAACATCCAAAAACTTAACCCTAGGAGATGAAGCGCCAAAACTATAGGCCCCATTTGGGTAAATTGATACATAAACTTCCCAGGGTTGTAACTTGGCATATGATCTTCGTTTTACATGCACAATATCTCGTTATAAAGATCTATTTGAGGAATAAAACTTTTGAACAAAAACATCAATTAAAACTTTATTTTTCCTGGTTTTCCCAAAAATGTCGTTTAGGGCTTCAAAATGGCTCCGGAAGTTCAAGACTCGAAAAACTACCAAAAATAGTAAATTGTGCTATAATTAAGGAAACTGAAAAACTGAAAGAAAGAGTGATGGGGTCCCAAGTGGAATAGGCGGGTAGCCACAAATATCCACCTGGATCAGATATTCAATCTTTGCAAGTCTTCATTGTGCTCCACCATTTAACCCTTTTGTTTGAGATTTATCAATTGGCTAAAGAAGGTATTTCTCTTTGCATCCTCATATGTGCTACCATTATTTTGTAAAAATTGTCCAAGTGGCAATTGATTTACGAAAACAAAGTCATATATTCCAAACAAACTAATTTTTTTCCAAATATAAAGATGCAATGTGTACCTTTTGTGTGTGTGGCACATCATGTGGATCAAAGAATTGTTGGACCATCTGTAGTATCCATGTTACCGGATCCTTCCCTGTAGGAATTTACAAGGTAAGTTCCTCAGACAGAACACCAAAGGACACCGATCACAAACAGATCACATATCAATACACCAGTATTTTTGACATGGTTAAAACCCTCAAAGAGGGAAACATTCCACGGCCTGAGCCAAGGCGGCCACTTCAGGTAATTTATTAATAAAAGAATGAAATTTTACATAAGCTTCTCTCATGAACAGTTAACCTACAAATGACCCTCCATGCTCTTTAAATATAGATCATGGACCAATTAGGTGTTAAGCCACGGATCAAGTGTCGGTAATACCGAGGAGAGAATGAACCGTCGAATCACTACATATCGTAACCGTCGGATTGTAAGTTACAAAAGTACATAGTAAAGAAATTTATTTTACCTAACTCTACACTAGACCAAGTTATACTTAACTATTTCCTATGTGTCGGAATATCCTAACATCCCCCCTTAAGAACAACTTGGGATAGGATTGAAGGATTTACAAATATGACACAATAGGAGAAGGAAGGAGGCACTAGAGCCTATCCCCCCTTAGTGACAACTTCCTGAACTCCAAGCATATATCGAAGTTTAGTGAACTTCGCCTCTGTGAGAGCCTTTGTGAAGATGTCTGCAACCTTATCATCTGTTGAACAATATTGCACTTCAAGAACATGGTCATGAATGAGCTTTCTGATGAAGTGCATGTGAAGTTCAATGTGTTTGCTGCGCTGATGCTGAACTGGATCTTTGCAAAGCTGAATGGCACTTTGATTACCACACCAAAGTGTAGTCGGATGCTACTGCTCAAAGCCAAATTCTGATAGGATCTGACGAAGCCACAAGGCTTCCTTACTAGCTTCCACGGCACCACGATACTCTGCTTCTACTAAAGAAAGAGAAATGGCACCTTGTTTCTTGCAATCCCATGTAATAGGTACTGAACCAAGAGTGAACACATAACCTGCAGTAGACTTCCAATCATCAGGGTCACCAGCCCAATCGGAATCAGTGAAACCAACCAATAGAGGAGATGCTTCGGCACTGTAATGAATTCCAAATTGAGTTGTACCTTGAACATAACGAAGTATTCTTTTAGTTGTTTTCCAATGACTTTCACGTGGGTTTTGCATAAACCAAGCAACAAGGCCAACATCAAAGGAAAGGTCAGGACGAGTATGGGTTAGATACAAAATTTTTCCTACAAGTTGATGGTATAAGATAGCATCAACTTCAGGGGAAGTACAAGTGACTGAAAGTTTGGCTCTAGACTGAAAGGGAGAAGGAGCTGGCTTATAGTCTTCCATGTGAAAATGGCGTAGAAGATCACAGGAATACTTGGATTGGGAAAGGTAAATACCTTCCTTGGATTGCAAGACTTGAAGACCAAGAAAATAATGCAAGTGTCCTAAGTCTGTCATTTCAAACTTATTTTTAAGGTTGGACTTCACATGGTTGATAAGGTTGGGATCACTACCAGTGAGGATAAGATCATCAACATAAAGAACAAGAATGATAAAAGACTTGCCCACTTTCTTGGTGTAGATAGTATTGTCAGAATGACACCTAGAGAAGCCAGATTCTAAAAGAAAGCTATCCATTTTGGCATACCAAGCCCGAGGAGCTTGCTTGAGACCATAAAGGGATTTCTTAAGCCGACATACAAGACTGGGGTCTGTTTGTATAAACCCAATAGGTTGTTCCATATAGATTTCTTCATGCAAATCCCCATGCAAGAAGGCGGATTTAATATCCATCTGATGGACTTCCCATTGAAAGAGGCAGCAAGGGAAAGAACAAGGCGGACAGAGTTCATTTTGGCAACAGGGGAGAAGGTTTCAGTATAGTCAATGCCTTCAACTTGTGAAAAGCCCTTAGCAACAAGACGAGCTTTATGTTTATCAACTTTCCCATCTGGTCCATACTTGGTTCTATAAACCCATTTGCATCTAACAAGTTTTCATCCCTTTGGTAGAGGAACAAGAGCCCATGTATCGCTTGCCAATAATGAACGATATTCTTTATTCATAGCTGCATCCCAATATGGATGGCCTAAAGCTGCTGCAAAGGTGTTAGGATCATAATTCGCTGAAGCTTTATCTAGTAAAGAAGAGGATCTATCGAACTGAGAATGTGTACGTCACTAATATGTAGGATCATCGATAAGATCACCTGCACCATCCGAGTAGCACAGACCCATTTTGGAAGTTGAGGAGCTGAAGGAGGATCTTGAGAAGGTGGGGGAGGATTGTCATCCTCGCTTCATCATCTGAAGAAGAAATATTTTCAAAAGTAGAAGAGATAGAGAGAGGTGGCACATCCGCCGAACTAGGCTCGTAGGCCAATATATTTTCATCAAACTTTGCATCTCTTCTAATGATAACATTTTTGGACTTAAATGGAATAAGTCTATATCCTTTGACATCTTCAGAATATCCAACAAGATACATTTTTCACTCTTAGGTTCTAAAGCTTTACATTTCTCATCTGGAATATGGGCCCATGCTTCACTTCCAAAAACACGAAAGTGGCTCACATCTGGTTTAATAGAGCTCCATGCTTCTTCTAGAGTGATATTCTTTAAAGCCTTAATAGGAGTGCGATTTAGTATGTAATTTGCACAGTTAATTGCTTCTGCCCAATAGTTAAGACTAAGTTCTTT
>APFE030340291.1:0-14893 GCA_000404065.3 Pinus taeda
AAAAAATTAAATGATTGCATAGTAATTAGTTTAACTAGTCCATGTGCCATGTTTTGGCAAGAGGACAAATATGGTCATTATACAACACACTTTGAAAAGGACATGTTACTAAACAAAAAGTGGATCGAATTAGTTATTTGGATGGAGAAAAAGGTATTAATAGTTGAATTTCAATAAATTAGTTGAATATTGTTGTGTTTATATGTCAATTTGCATTTTTTTTAACATAGAGTAGAGGCAACATACCCTTGTTTAGCATATTTAGCTATGGAAAATGGTGTACGTTCTAGTTGTAAAATTGGTTTGAAGATGGTTGGAACATGATAGGATAAATGACATCCTTTTAGGGTAATATATCAATGGAATGTTTCCCACAACACCTTGCATTAAATAACTAGGGTCCTTGAATTCTTTACCCTTCCAACTCTTTATTCTTCTTCATTTGGGATTCCATTTGGGTACTAATGTAGACCATGGCCTTATGTAGGCCTTCCAATTTACTGGCTATGTGTCTCATATCCTTCCTTATATCATGCATCTTTTCACTATAGCTCCCTCTAGGAGGATGATAGCTAGTCATGGCGTGATTATATCTAGGAATTTCCAAAATCTGAAGCTCCAAGTATTTACATAATTAAGACTACCACCACATAGGAAAAGGAAAACAATAAGAGTATTGGAGATAAAAAGCCTTTTTGAGTAATTCATAAGACCAATCAACTGAACAATCACTTTAAAATCCAAATAGACACTAAAAACTAAAATTACAAACCTATCCATATTTTCAACAGGGAAAATAGGTTCATTACCATCCATAGGTGACCTATAATTTTGCCTCTCTCCACATGTAGATGTTTAATTTTATGGACTAGCTTTGATAGCCATATAATTTATTTCATTTTTCGACATTTACTCAAGCATATTCATCATTAACCATTAATTAGTAGAGTACTAACAATGTTAATTTTCTTAGGGATAGAAGTCTATGTTGTAGATAATTGCATTTTAAAACATTTTCACAGTGCATTCGCCTGATACCATTGTAAGCAATTATATATAGAGGAAATTTGCAATAACAATGCAGTGGAACAGTCATAGGTTTTTCATGAAATCTATGTCATAGGACTCATCATATCTCCTCCATATCTTTGTCATAATCTTTTCTTAGGCACAAATAAGAAGGCCCAAAGAATTTTTTTCCATACCCAAGAACTGAGGCCCATTATGGCGTTGTTACACCACAAGGCTGAGGTACAATTTTGTGGACCCATAGGATGGAATGATAATTATAATATCACTGCTAATTAATTACAGGTCCCGGTGTGCATTTATTGGAGGCACACAAATCTTGCCTTTTACCCTATGAAATCCATTCAATTTGGAGTATTCTTGAGCAACATAAATATATATGTGAAAAATTTAAAATATTTAATTGTATTCATGTTACTTAGGGTAAAAAAATACTCTCTGAATTGAATCATTCAATTTTGCCTTAAAATGAAGGTTAGGCGTGCATTTTTGTGAAGCAGGCCAAAATTGCCTTGCTTCACTAAAATGCACACCCAAGTTTTATTTCTTGGCCAACATAATTGATTCAAATTATATATTGTTTAATTATTAATTATTGGTCCTAATATGCATTTATTTGAGGCACACAATCCCTTCCTTTGACCCTATAAAAATCAATCCAATTTGGAGTATTCATGCACATCAAAAATTTAATGAGGATGAGTTATTGTCCATCCAAATTTAATGAGGATGTACTTCATGCTATGTGAGAAGTCATGCCCCCCACACATTTCAAAGGTCTGTTAGGCCATGTATAAATAGGAAGAGACTTCTAATTTGTAAATCGTAACACATTGGTGATGTTTTCACCCTAGAGACAGTTGTTGGATGAAAGGGAACCAAATCCTAGGACATTCTACAAAATTTCTTGAAAATTTTAAAATATTATTAAAAACTTGTTAAAATATGCCTAGAGATGATATATTCCCTTGTGTAACGGAATTTAATCTTGGAGATGAACCTTTATGCCCATATTGGCCTTATATTAGCAATTACAGACTTTAATTATTTTGCTAGAAAGAAGAACTAAAAAGAGACTAGGGTTTATAATTTGGGCCTTTAAAAGAATTTGAGTTCAAAAATCTAATATGAAAGTAAGAATGATTTAGATTAAGAATGTAAGTTTATAAGAAACGGAGAGCCTATTAAGATGCCTTTGAACATAACTTACAGGTATTTTTTGTAACTGTTAAATATACATAAAATAAATCTGTAAATTTCTCAAATAAATATACTACGATCATACATGTGCTTCATAGAAGACAAATGAACATGGAATACACATAAGAGAAACAACACATACTGCAATAAATTTGTAAATTGCTCAAATAAATATACTATGATCATACATTTACTTCATAGAAGAAAAATTAGCATGGAATACACATAAGAGAAACAACACATATTGCAATATACTAACATATATTGGAATAAATCTGGTGACCTTTATTATTCTCTCCAAGGAAGCCAAAATGATTACACAAGTCCTCAAAATGCCAAAATTATGAACCCTTTCCTAGTGGTTCTCATGTATTTTAAATATTACCTCAAAATAAGTTACAAATATAATTGTCAAAAATTATATAAATACTTAACTGTTCTTAACTAAAAATTTCAAAAACTACAAATAAAAATTTTTATTTTTGAGAAGTCACACTTGTCAAACATTGACTTTGAGGATTGGCGTTTGGTACTACCACTTAACCTTCAACATGTGTATCAACCTTTCACATTTCTTCCAAAGAACTTGATTTGGAAGCTTGCACTAGATCATTATGTGGAAGGCAAGATTCAAAATTGAAAGCTTTGTATGATTAGGTTTGGCAACAAATAAGGTCTTCATCAGCCAGAGAATTTGGAAATCCCTCTGCAAATAATTCATTATAGTTCTTCCCTTTATAATTGCATTATTTTCATGTGTTGTATCTACTCTGATTTTAATAGCTACTAATTATTTTTCATACAATTCCCAAGAGAGTAATCTCCCTTGATGATCCCAACAGCTGGGTAAACCAACTCTTTTCCTTTGAACAATGTAAAATTTGAAATGGGAACTGATATCGTTACCCGTTTCATAGAGATAGCAAAAAAGTGACCTGATTTTGAAAATGGGTGATGCAGAACACACATTTTTTTTTTAGAACATAGTTTTTAGCACTTTAATTTTTTTTATGTACATTACGTCTTAAAATGGTAGTGATTTTCATGCTGATTTTAAAAAGTGGGTATTCTGCATCAGACCCTTTTTTTAAAAGACCTATTTTTTGACTTTAAATTTTCTAATGTATGAAATGTAAATAATTATTTTGTAAATTTAATAATTTTTGAAGTGGTCATTTTCTTCATATTTTCTTGTTTTTTATTTTAATTTTAAATTTATTATTTATTTATTTTTATTTTTTTTAGTGAGGCTTTTTATTGTTTTGCATTTTTAAATTAGAAGGTCGATATTTTTGAATTTTCGAATATTCTACATATTTATACACTCTTAATTAATTTTTCAATCCACATGAAATAATTGCTTCTAAAAAACAGTATTTTTTTAACAATGGACATAAAAATAACCATTTTTAACATAAATATAACTAAAAAACTACATGTTTTGATAATTTTTTGCTAAAATTGACATGTCAAAAATCACAATTTTTATACGAAAATTTTAACCAAAAATGGTTAAATAACAGTTTTTTTATGAATTTCATGTCAAAAAATAATAATAATCACTTCTTCTTTTTTTCAAAAAATAATGATTAACTTAAAAATTAATGCGAAAATCACATATTACAAATATTGAATGAATAACAACCTTAATTGAGTGTCTATTCTTCTCATAAAATGTCAAAGTCAAAACATTGCAAAGCTTGATTTCCAAACATAACTTAAATTTAATCAACAATGTCACGTAATCCAAACTCTTCATCCTCTAGAGTTTCATCTTTGTCTTCTTCCACAATATTTTCTACTTCCTTTTGCTCATTTTCCTCTTCTAATGGATCTTTGATGTCTGCGAATCTCCCAATGTATGTCTTTCCAAAATTCCATGTAATGGTGGTTGGGGTTCCTTTGCCTTTTTTGCCACACGTGATTCACAAAAGTCCACTTTCATCAACCCAATTTCTTGCATTGCATCAGGAAGAAATTGAAGAGCATTAATTCTTTGCTGAATGAAATTGCACTATATTGGATCTTTTTCAATTGCAATGCAATTTCTTCCTTTTTGAAGGCAACATGCTAGTGTTGTACCTAATTATCAAGCACAAAAGAAATAATGACGTAAATTAGTACAATGACATATAAATTAATAAATAACATATTGAAATTCAATTCCATATAATAAAACTTACCTGAGGAAAAAAATAAATCCAAAACCCAATCTCCTTCATTTGACTGCCACAAAGACATGGCTAAATCGAGCTCCTAAATAACATTGGGTTACATTGTTTAAGTGCTCAAACAGCTCGATCGAGCGCTTAAAAAGGGCTCAATTGAGAAATCATTTTTTCCACCCAAACGTGCCATCTCTTGCTAAAAGGTGTAACCTAGCTCCATGCTTTCACCCTTATAGATTATGAATTTCTAACAATCTATATCCTAATTATTATTATTATCCAATTTTAAGGTCATAGCCAAGCCAGAAACCAAATTGGTGTATGAAACCCCCTTGTTTGTGGGACAAGAGACCCACCTCCATGCAACAATTTGATTATTGTCTACGAAGGCATATCTGCTCTAACCCCTTTTTGTTTTTGAACCTATGACCTCTTAGGAGGAAACACATGCTCTTAACCATTAGGCACTTGACCTGAGATGCCTCATGTTTAACTCTAATGTTATAGGAGCATTTTCTCAACAACTCTATCCAATAATTGGACCTCACACACTCTATTGACCTCTAATTTTAGTTCTGTGGAATTTCAAAGTTTACCCTCCAAAACTCATTTAAGGCCATAAATCACACTTAATATTGGTTTACTATATTTGTGAAATTTTTAATTCTTTATAACTAATCATTTAGTTTAGGTTGTTGTTTCTAAAAGAGTATGGCCCAAAGCTTAATTATGTCCAATGTCACTTCATAATCTAATGATATGTAAGAAAGATCTCTTCCACTTGAATTAATAAGACACTAGAAACCTCACATACTCAAAACAAACCTATTGAAAACCAATTTGATTCAGTAGACCTAATCAAAACAAACATACAAGAGAATGTAAAAATGAACATTTTATCATGAAAGGCTGAAATGTTTAGAAATTTTCTTGAATAACTATTCCAAATACCATTTAAGAAAAGATGGTAATGCAAGCACATAGAACCAATAAATAATATTTCAAAGATGCAAGAGAATTTTATTGCCTAAGGGACAAATCTCTAGTCTCTCTACAACCAAGCTACACCAAAACCATAAAAAAAAATAAAAAAAAAAAAAAAAAAAAAAAATTACTAAGCAAAGTATTAAAACTCCTAATTTTAGTTTATTAAGCATAGGTCACTATGTGTTAAATATCATAGTCTAAAAATAAAATAAGTAACTTGCACCTCAAAATTACATTGAAAAGAAACATTAATACAAATGATCCAATTTCAATTGAGAACAATAGTTTATTATAAGGAAAAAAAAAAAAAAGAACAAACCCTACTAATTCTAATTGAAACAAAGAGAAAATTTCAATATAAAAAACTCAACACCCATATCTAGATACATTATCACCGCATCTCTTTGACTACAAATCAAGCACTGGAGAAAATTTTTAATATAAAAACCTTAGCACCCGCATATAGATACATCAACACCCCATCCTTTTGAGTAAAAATCAAGCACTCCTCTTTGTACACTAAAAAGGAGGGATGAATCAATCTATCTTGGTTTATGAGGAGCAATGAAAGGAATTTTTTTTAATAATCTTCTAGTTTAGATAGACTAAATAAAAAGGTCTAATAACTAATCATTTAGTTTGGGTTGTTGTTTCTAAAAGGGTATGGCCCAAAGCTTAATTATGTCCAATGTCACTTCATAATCTAATGATATGTAAGAAAGATCTCTTCCGCTTGAATTAATAAGACACTAGAAACCTCACATACTCAAAACAAACCTATTGAAAACCAATTTGATTCAATAGACTTAATCAAAACAAACATACAAGAGAATGTAAAAATGAACTTTTTATCATGAAAGGCTGAAATGTTTAGTTTAGAAATTTTCTTGAATAACTATTTCAAATACCATATTAAGAAAAGATTTTCGTTGATGCTGCTCTGTGTAAACGATTGACAAAATATTAAATTAAATTTTGTTGCTGCTACTGTAGTAGTAGCTTTAATGTCTTTGGGTGAAGAGGTAGGAGGTCGAGTAACGTACTGAATCAAATGGGGAAAATTGAGAATAGCAGAGTTCCCTTTCAAAGCAAAAGCTGCATGTAATCAACAATTCAGTATTATATAATGGGGAGATATGTTGCTTCGCTTCATATATTCAACATCTGTCTCGCAACATGATGTGAACTGTGTTCAGTGGATTCACTTGAAGAAGTCGTACACAATATCATTACATTTTCATGGTGACACTTTATGTTGATCATTTAATCAATATTGGGAATAGTGTTGAACTTTCTCTCTTACATTTCTTTTGAGTAGTGTTAACCTTTCTCTATTACATTTCGTAGATGGATGCAAAATCTTTCTCCTTCGAATTAAATATGATTTGTCCCACATCATATTCGTTAGTAGTGAGGTTGACTTAAGAATTAGATGTTTTAAAAGTTAGAGTTATTTTCAAAATGCCATAGAAGGTCATTCAGGAGTAAAAGGATTAAAAGTTAATGTTATTTCCTAAAGGAAATTCATGTGCAGTCTCATTTATTTGAATCGTAATCAAATTAAAAAATAAATAAATAAATAAAATTCCTTTATTATAGGATTTAAAAGAAATCCATTTAAAAATTGTATAGATAATGGCGCATTCTTTAGAAGACTCCTTCCCTATCAACCACTTAAGACAAATATATAGCAAAGTAATGTGGAGTTATATGTTATGCGCACATGGGGCGATTTTGAGAATCGCCCCACCACCCAGTGATTCTCAAAATCACCCCATCTGCTACAAATCACCCCAAACAATGCTTACTGGGCATCCAATATGATACTAAGCGGAGAAATCCCAGAACAGGAGTTCCTCTTTCTCCTCAGAGACTAATAGTTGTATATCGAACTGTGCATATAAATCAAAATCTAATTCATAAGTGAATTGGTAATTAAAATTTTGCATGCTCATGCAACATGCAATTCTTTTCACGAGTCAACCATCGTGTTTTGAAAATTTCAATGCATTATTCATTTTGAGTGGACAGCCCTGCGAAATATTTGTGGTTAACGAGGACCGAGGCTCCATGATTATGGTTATATATTATGGTATGCTCTGCTTTGGCACTCTGCCCAGCACCTCTGCTCTGCCTGTGGGTAGATTGTTCTGAGATTCGAACGCGTGATGTATTCGGCTTGTTGTAGCAGTAGTTGAGGGGTTCCAAACCAGGGTCAAGGTGCGTTCATACTATCTGCCAGCTTGGCTGGTGAGGATGCCGTGATACACTTTGTCATGGCAACGAGGTGGCATTATTCCTGGTTTGGCTTCCTTCGTAATTCCGGGGATAAATTCTCTTTCTCAAACTCTGTTCTGCATGTGAGTTTCTTTGTTGGAGCTACCAGTCGATCTTTTTGTCACCTGATGGAGGGTTTTAACTTTCCTCATTGTTGTAGTGGTTTACGATATTAACTAGATAGTCCAGGGCGAGTAAGGCTCGATCCTGTATTTATCTTCGGGATTTTGGCCCTGTTCTTGTAGGTCGGGGCCTTTGGTTGTTGTAATGCTGACATCACTGTGGCTTCAGTTTATTCATATTAAGTCTGTATATATTTGACCGACCTCGTGATACAATTCTTGGGTCCGCTATGCTAAGTTGATGGTTCAGCTATTCTCCGAAGTCTGTACTGGATTTTGAAAAAAAAGGAGGGCCACGGTATCATGCACTGCAACATTTGATTATCATTCGAAGCCTCTACCCCAAAAAATATTCTAAGATGGCGTCCCTTTCTTCCCAATCGAATAGCACCATTTGCCCCCAAGTTACAGTAAAGCATACAAAGCTCTTCATCAATGGAGAGTTTGTAGATTCAGTTTCAGGTATTTAATTTCTTGAACCATTGCACAGTATTTTAAAGTCAAATCAAGATTTGTGTTTAGATCTTTACAACTGATTTATTTGTATTGTTGCAGGAAAAACATTCGAGACTTTGGATCCTCGAATAGGGGAAGTGATAGCGTTATTTGGGGCGATTCATAGCAGATGGGGCAATTCTGAGAATCGTCGGGTGGTGGGGCGATTCTCAGAATCACCCCATCTACTACGAATCACCCCAAACAAAGCTTAAAAACAAATATACATTAGACCTCTGGATTCACGTACATTGATTCTATACTTTTTAGATTGCCAAATATTGAGGAGGTTTCTCCTCCGATATTTAGCTGAGAAGGATACTAACATGGAAAAAACCTAAACAAATACAAACACATGTAGGAGAGCTTGAATCAAAACTCTACAATAAGCTGGCGTAGAAATGATAAAGACTAAATTCTCAGTGATTTCCAATACTATAGAATTGTGTACTGGCATCATCTTATAACATGAATTCTAATGGAAAATAAAAGTCCAGATTACTATGCAACCACATCGAAGGTGACATTGTCACACATTACAGTCCTCCAGGATCAATGGTCATTTGATGTGGCCTCAATTCAATCGTACAGTTCATTATTAGTGTCATGAAGTGACCTCTTAATCTCTAGTAGAGTTGTCCTTGTAGAAATGAGATAAAAGGCATGTAAATAAACTTGAAGCCATATGAGCTACTTAACTACATTATCCAATACAAAACTCACTGCAAAATACAAATATGCTATATTCCCATGACAACACAGTGGCAAGTATTTTCATTTCCTCGATGGATTTTTCAATGTAAGAACCCAAATGTTGATTTCACAAAGTAAAGAGTCGCTTATGGGTACACTTACCATCAGGCTCATTATATGTTTCCTTAGTTGCATATTAATGTTCAAATTTGTTGATTTTTAATTGCAAAGTTTTTCCCTCTCACATGATGGGTCTGATGTGATAGTAGTGTTCATTATCATTCTTGTCTTCCATATACTGGTAATATTCTTAGCATTACATTCTCTCCTTTTATAGATTTCAAAAATTAGGGTAATTTGTGGTTTCCTTTAATACATGGCTATAATCGTTTTCTAATTGACTTTTTAGAATTGTTTCCAAGGGAGATGTTTTTATGTTGTTGTTAAGATCTTCACAGTGAATTTGATAAATGTAATCCTTTCTCAGTGGTAATTGATGTTAATGGAGGTCCAAACTTAGTTTTCTCATTTTGGTTGTGTTTCCCATTGTGGTATTAGCGTCCATGTGCTCCTCATGAGTCATCTGCAACAAAATAAGACAAACACAAAATACCATGTAACTATATTTAAAATTCCATCAAAGTTATTATAGTGGTTCATAAGATGATAGTGACAGTGACCTTCCTTTAAAGATTTGGAAAGAAATTAAAATAGATTATTATTATTATGGCCTTAGATACTCTAATCAAAGTAAATCGAGTGGTCATAGGTATCTCATCTTATTCTCCCTACATGTGGGGTATGATTTCACTGATGATGCACTATTAGGATTGTGATTGACACTAGATTTATCTTCTAGGAACTTGCTTGTTTTTTCCAATTATTTCATTCTTGAGAGAAAATCCTCTGGCATCTAGGTTTGGGATTTATTGATAGCAAATGAAGTTATGCTACCTTCATTTCTCGAGAACACATTTATGAGGGAGTAACAAGGTTCTTGAGGTGTAACTAAGTTGCTTTAGAGCAAATGAAACTTGCTTCTCGGATTCCTTGTGAACTTTTTGTGAACATATTTTATGGAGAGGGTGATCAGTTTAGTGAGGGTCATTAGAGGAGATTCATTGTAATCTAACTCCAATTCCTCTTTTTAGTGAAATCCTGGCCTCCTATGAATTTTTCATGGTCAAAATTAAAATAAGGATAATCAAGCAAATGTGCTTGATGTGATATGGTAAATTTGCCCATCTATGTTTAGGTGATATCAGTTCCTACTATCAATCATCATCTAGGTTCTAAGGAATATCTCATTCCCTTAGCATGTAAAGGAATTATTGGTCATTACTGAATATTTAATGATTATTAATTAATATTTCATTGATTATATTTCTTCTACATTATCAGATAAAATTTGCAAAATGAGTTACATGTTTGATGTGTAAATTTGTTTTTTAATAGTTAGAATTTGTTTCTCGATCTTGCATCTGAATTCACTATCTAATTTCCCTTATATTTGATGGCCTGCTCAGTGCTAAGAGGCCTCAATAGGATAAGATTATTGTGTGGAACCTTTTTAGTTTTAATCCTCACAAGTTTCAAAACTTCATTTTCATTCTTCCAAGTATCCTGGTGCTCTAATGTGGTGAGGAATTTTTCAATCGCTCATAATTTATACTCCTCCTTTCACCCTTTGGTTTCTCTAATAATCTAGTCAATACAAATGTTAGTTTCCACCATGGAATCTCTGCTATGAATATATTTTTGTTTGTATAATTTTAATTTAGACTGATTAGGATAAACTATATTAAGGTTATATTTCCATCTCTACTAGTTCTTGATCGTCTATTGAGATTAATGATTCTTGAATTCTCAAATAATGGTGTAATTTCTTCAATGCATTTGTTTCTAAATAGCACTGGGTTTCTGATAATTTAATGTTGTACTATCTTCTATTAAGAGCTAGGTTTTAGTTTATGTATATGTTAACTAGACATCATGCGGAAGTTTTGTTCCTTGTTTTGATTTTGTTAATAAATGTGTCACTTTGCTCTTTGTGATTCTTAGGGATTTTATGTTTTCGATTCCATCTTGTGGCAGTTCATTTCTTTAAAAACGAATCATTTTTCTTCTTGCTTGTTTATACTTCTTTTTTAACCTACAAAGATGAATTTATTTCATCCCATTTTCTTCCAAAGGGAATCTGTGTCTGACCTCTACTGTATTTTGGATTCATTTGTTCTACTAACTTACTTTATAAATGGTAACATTGGAGAGGCTTGAGAAATAACTTTGAACAAATTGTCTCGTTCGATGAAAATTTGCAGCGATGCATGAATATTCATCGTTTCCATTATCTCCAGCACCTTCGTTGATTATGCCACAAGGGTTTCTGCTCTGTGCAAATGATTGACGGAATATTAAACTAATTTTTAATAATTAAATAAACCTAGTAGTGATAATATGGCAATTGCAGTAACATTATAATGCTACGGCGTCAGTAGACTTACACCTAAAAAGCTATATCTTTATTTAGATTTGTACATAGCTCTTGTTACCAAAACCTTCTTTTGGCATAGGTCTAATTGAATTCCAGTACATTCATTTTGTATTAATCTTTACGTCCACAAATGAATTCTCGTGCATTTATTTGTTTAGAAATCCATGTCTGTGTAGGATATTCATAAAATAGTTTATATAACTGATGTATGCATCGTATCTTGAAATAAAATTAATGATTTCCATATGGTGTTAAATGAGAAGTTATGAGGCATTTTTATGTTGTTGAATTATATGTCTTAATTATGATAATTTTTATTGTTTAAAATATCTACAATGCAATATTAAATTAGATATATAATGTATGTTTTATTCAATATACAAATAATGACTTTTGAAATTCATTTAGTGATGTAATTTTTTCATAATGTCATGGTGTTTTTAATTTTATATAGTTGAAAAATTTCAATTTCTTTTGTATCTAGCATGTTATGGTTGAAAACAATGTTGAATTTATACTTAGGAAAGAAAAATGATATTCTATCAAAAACATTAATGTGTTTTTTTCCTCATAAACAACTTTGTTTGGCACATAAAAATTTGGTTTTACTGGCATTTTTTAAAAGTTTGAAAATTGGCCCTAAAAAAAAAAAAAATTTGTTCCAATATCATCATTTTTTTCGTTTTGAAGCTATATTTTGCACGAAAATTTCGTAGTCACTTCCATTTTTAAAACATGTTCAAAATTGACCCCTAAAAAATAAAATCATCGTTCCAGTATACACACTTTTCATTTTTAGCACTGTTTTTGATGTTTTTTCGAGTTTTTTGGCCAAAGTTCCCGTTTTGAGTTTATAGTTCTTGTTTCAAAGTTTACATTGTTTTTGGTCAAATTTTGAATAAATAAAGAAACTAACTTTTGAACTTCCTTTAGCCTCCTCTTAGCCTAAATACGAAGTATACTTTTCTCAATCATTTTGAAAATCTCCATGATCACTCTAGCTCTATCTGTAGTATCCAATGCCCTTAATTATGTTGAATATTTTTCATTCAAATACTTAATTATCTTCTTGGCCTTGAGTACTTCTTTTTGTACTTTTTTCTTGCATAAATGAATGCTCATTTTTTATCCTCTTATCATAATCTTTTGTTGTGCAATTATATGAATATATTCCCATATAGAACAAACTTCTTGAATAATGTCATCCCAAACAATTTTTCTAGCCTCAAATTAAATAAATATTACCTTTCAACTTAGTTTTCAACTCTTTGATTTTATCTTGAGTTTCCTTATACTTATTGGTAAGCTTATTGTTATTTTTATTTTCTATGTTCAACTCTCTCACATTTACATTCAATTGTGCCTTTACCATAGCCAAATCATCTTGGGTTCTCTATAGTTCAACTTCTTAAAATTTGAGTTATTCCGTGACCTTTGTCAATTTCTCTGAGGGGTCGTCTAATTTAGCTGGAACCACAATGGTGCAAAAATTATTTTTAATTTATTTTTCTAGGCTTTGCACTTGTTCCAACAAAATAGTAATCTCTTTATTTCTATCAACTAATTCTCTTGTTACTAGCTCTTTTTATTTTTGAACTTGAACCAACTCAGTTTTTTGAGTGTGCTTAATCCTATGCATTTTTAACTTTTTCCTTAATGATTTCACCTTATATTATGTGTTCTGCAAATGGGTCTTGATGGCTTCCCTGCCATTTAGATCTACTCCTAGTTTAATGATTAATTTAGTGTATTCTTCATTTTGGATATGTAGTGCTCTATAATTTGTCTTTTGTTATTTTGAATGATTTGGAACTTTCTCCAAAATATTTTCTTCTTTACTCTTATCAAAGAAATTTTGCTTAGGTCACTATAGATCATTTCCGCTACTTGTCTATGCAAATTTATCTTGTCATTCAAGGGAATATCACTCACATTAATAGATAAATCTAATCTTCTAAAATATGGTCTTGAAGGAATAGATACTAGCAAGGTGTGTAAGAGAAAGCTTTAACTAATTTCTATCTAGGTCCATAGCAGAGAACAACCTTGTTTGATAGCTTGAGGTTGCTTGAGTTGTTAGCTATGTTGTCATACTAATTCTCGTTTTACAACTCCTTTCTTTAATTTTTTGATAATTCTTTTGCAAGGTTTCAAATGAAGAAGGAGTCTCTTCTATTGTGAATGCTACCAAATCAATGGAGATACAAGAGCAAGTAGTGTGCCCTGGATTTCTCACTATATTTGAAAACTAGGTGCATTTGAATGTCCTTGTTTTAATTTTATTTGTATGTCTTCTTCATCATTTGTTTGAATTGTAGTCCTCTTCTATGACTAGGAATCCTCCATCTCAACATCTATCTGTTCAGGAGCAGTCCTTTTTAAACTCTTCTCTTTTACCATAGGGCTTTCAACATCCATTCTTTGCTTCATCCTGCCACATGGCCAAGTTTATTGATTTTCCATTTTGTCAATTTTTGGTCTACTTTCATGAATATAAGTTGAAAAACTAATTTCTACCCTTTTATTAGAAATTATATGGTGAGGTTCATATCACCACTTTTCTCCTTTGTCAAAACTAAACTCCTCCATAATCACTTCCACCTGTGTAAGGGTTTGTCTATTGTTTACAATAAATGGCCCTACAGTCCTCTCTAGCTTGAAAATATAACCTTTTTCTCTAGGAACAAAATTAACTTGGTCAACAAAAAGACTCTGGCTTATAAATTCAAGAGAAAATAACCTGTTAAGAAGAGCTTCGGCGTAAATCACATGAAAGAGTTTTTGTCGACGCGTTTCGAACCAACTAGTGTGGTTCATCGTCAGGACAAGTTGAAGAAGCAGATCTGGCATAGCATGTTAAATAGACAGTGCAGAGACTCCAACGGCTACAAAACGGCTATTTTTGACTCTGGACCAAGGTAAAAAAATATATTAATAAATTAAATATTCTCATTATTTTTATTATTTTATTTCTAGAGATGATCACAATTAGGTGGAATGAATAGAATCCCAAGTGATTTATTTAATTAAATTACTTTATGTTAATTAATATATTAATAAATTAATTAATTTATTAATGTATTTAAGTTATATTAATAAATTAAATATTCTTATTCTCTTTTTGTAATATTAATATTGTTTTCATTCTAGAAATTAGGATAAATGAATAGAAATTAGGTAAAACTAACCATTTTGTTATAATTAAATATATTATTTCTATTTAACTATCGAGTTTTATAATAAATAAACTCATTATTTTTATTATTTTATTTCTAGAAATGATCTCAATTAGGTGAAATGAATAGAATTCTAATTGATTTATTTAATTTACTTTATGTTAAATAAATAAACTAATTATATTAATTAATTTATTAATGTATTTAAGTTATATTAATAAATTAAATATTCTCATTCTCTTTTTATAATAT
>APFE030340311.1:0-14583 GCA_000404065.3 Pinus taeda
TGGCCAACGCAAGAATATGCAGAACACCCGGAAGGGTTCTAACCCTTCCACCTTGCAACTTCATCTTTACTTTTCTGCGACCAATGATTCTAGCCTTCCTATCATCTCCTAAGAAGACATCACCACCATCGTATTTCTCATACTCGCAGAACCACTCTCTATGGGGAGTGAAGTGAAAGGAGCACCTGAGTCAATCAACCATGCCTCATGATCTACATGTGTACTTGAAGAAGCCAAGTACACATCCCCACCTTCATCTGAGGTGGTTTTCACCTCTGCAGAAGGAGCATCATCAGATCCCTTTCCTTTATCAGGAGCTTTAGATTTACACTCCCTTCTGAAGTGCCCTTCCTTTCCGCATTTCCAACACACCACCTTTATAGGTTTTCCTGGAGATTTAGATCTCCCTCTAGATTTAGATCTCCCACTCGATGACTTATTTTTGTTTATATTCTGGGACCGTCCTCGTACACACAAGGCATCACCATTCTAGTTGTCCATATTTTTCCGTCTCATCTCCTCCGTCAGCAAGACTGAGAATATTTCATCAACTGCAAAGCAGTTGCATTGCTACCTATTGCAATAACCAGACTATCCCACGAGTCTGGTAGAGAACACAACAAACTAATGCACTTATCTTCATCTGAAATTTTAATATCAACAGATAAGAACTGACTTACCACAGTATTAAATGCATTCAGATGCTCTGTCACCGAGTCTCCATCTTTCATCCTCAGGTTATACAGCTTTTTCCGCAGGAACAATTTATTCACCAGAGACTTAGATTGGTACAAAGTCCCTAACTTGTCCCACAAAGCCTTCGCCGTAGCTTCCCTGATACATTCAACAATACTGAATCTGAGACACACAATCGTATTGTGCTCTTTGCCTTCCGATCCAACTTCTCCATCTTTCATCGGTCACTCCCGTTGGTTTAGTACCCGGATCTACCGCGATCCACTGATCTTTATCCACCAACAGATCCTCCATCTTGAGTTTCCACAACTCAAAACTCTGACCATTGAACTTCTCAAATCTCTATCTTTCCGTTGCTCGCCATCTTCTTTCACCACCAGAATCGATCTCGCAGATCTCCCACTGAACAGGGTCTACCACAGGCCCGAGCGAAACCCCTCAGCAACAAAGGCGTCCCCTTGAAGCCAAAAACAGCTCTGATACCAAATGTAGGTTTTAACCCCGTACAGAAATTACCTGCATACGAATTCTAAATCACAAGGAAAATAAAAATGCGAGAGCATAACACATAAAACACATATACACAAAGATTTCCCACTGAATCCCAAAACCGGGACTACCAGCTTGATTTTTCATTCTATTCCTTTCAATGTTACAATACATATTTATACATGCTGAAGCATCCAATACCATGGACCGAAAACCATCACGTCCAATAACATGGGCCAAAAAACCATCGCATCCAATACCATGGACCGAAAACCATTGCGTCCAAAAAACATGTGCGAAAATCATGCACAAAACCATAGGTGGGTTCGCCCAACCTAACATAGGGTCCAAAACAGTGCCCCGGACCCCATAAAGTGGGGTTACGGGTACCCCTCAAACCCCTTGTTAACTATGTGGAAAGAATATAACACAACCCAACACCCTTCCTAGCTGAGTATTGTTACAAGTTGCCAAAGGGTGCACTCATCTCAACCCCCATGTGTTAGGACCTCTCATACACCTTCCTTGATTCATTGCAGCAATCACACGCTTGCTACAGACAGAGTTATCTTACTTGCATCTGTGCGAAATCGCGGTCAAGGCATTATCATATGATCCATTGCTGGCACTCTTACACCAAATGGTCTGAGTTCCAATTGGGACTTCTTACCGGGGAGATCCCTTTGACACGCTGGCGGGTCCAACACTGTCAATATTTATGGCGCGAGAAGGAGGGCTTGATGACAAGCTATGTCCTCTCATCCAGTTTGGAACCTTTGCATACATTTCATGGATTCTTGCACTCTTCTCCTTTGGCGATCTTTTTTGAATCGTGAAGATGTATCCATCATGGGGGAGTTTTTCGATCTCCTGTCCACTTACACGTATGATGGTGAAGGCAAAGTGGCCTGGCCTGAGTACCTACATGACTTTTTTTCCATGCTTCATGAGGAAGATGGGTGTTCTGATGAACAGGCTAGCGTTTTGCTTGCATACACACTTCGCGAATCTCCACGTTGATGGATGCTTAGCCTACCGACTGACAATGTACACTCACTTGAGCACTTTTGTGATCTCATTGAAGGCACTTTTTATCATTTTGATCTAGACTATCTTGACCAAAAACTGTTACAACAATGGAAAGCTCCGCATGAATCGGTTATTGATTTTTCGCAGCGCTTCCATGACTTGCTGTTTCAAGCTCTGAGGAGCCAGATGAAATTTTCCTATCTTTGGGACCGGTTTGAGTATTGCCTTATGAAATCTGCCTGTTCTAAGAAGAATCTTGAGATCAAGCCTCACTCAACATTCTTTAATGAGGGCGCTGTGCAATCTCATGTTGATGTAGTCACTGTCTTGACTGACTGTCTACCTTCTCCTCATTCAACAGCTCCACCACTGTTGTGCGAAGTTGAGGATGATGCTCACACACTTGTTCATCTTTCACATCCTCCCAACATCACTTCACTTAATTTTCGCGCATAATTGGTTTTGAGTCCTTCGAGTTCTTATATGAATTATGTTCTAAGACCTCTGTCTTCACACTTGGGTGTTCCTCTAAATGATACTCCAAGGAAACTCCACATGCTATGTGGAAAACATTGATGGACTTGTATCAGAATAACAGTTCATCCATTCCATACTCTTCACTTGTTGTGAACGAGGAACAACCGATCGATGGAGTTAGTGTTGCACAACCAACATGCACTATCATTCATGATGAGTATGAGTGGGAGCTTGAGTATCATCACTCAACAAAGGAGGACTCCCTTCCGTCCGAGCCCCCTTCGTTTTTTCCTAACATCTTTGGTGAACCTACCATCCATGATTTCGCATGTGTGTCTTCATCCACGGATGCATCCATTGTTGATCTAGGACTCACCATATGTTGGTCCACCATTCAACAACAGAGAGGATAAACTATTCATTGAAAATCCACTTGATCTTTCATATGTTTTTTCTGGAAACACAGAGTATGAGTTTGTTCGCTTTTCATCTACCCCTCTATTTGATTCATCTGATCATGAGGATGCAGATGAAATCATTGATTTTTCCGATCGTGGTGGTCGTGATCCATTTGTTTTCGTATTTTATCACAATCATGACTCTATCATAGTTGATATTTCTAAGCCACCAATTTATGATGATCTATCAAATGATTAAGTTGAAACACCCAAGACTATCGGGGCACTTCTGATCATGTCCTCTCTCTCTTGGGGTTAGTCTCACTTCTGATCATGAAACTATTCAATCACACAAGGCTCCTCATCACTCATCTATATGCATTGAAGATCCATCTCACACACAGATCACACTTCCTCCACTCGAATTGCATGATCCCATCGTTCATGCATTGGAGGAATCTTACATTGTAAGCACTCATTCGCAACGCAAGTTATCTTTGTTTTTTTCGTTTGTTTGCATATCACAATCAAGAGTGTACTTATGCTTCAAAGGTTCACGCAGTGTCACACAACACCATGATAAGTCCACAGACTACCTGTCATGCACTTGCATTCACTTATGTCCTGTGGGCACTGTCAAACACAGAGTGTGGTTGTCTTCATTGTTATATCTTTCTTGTTTGCTGGTTCACACAACTGGGTTGCTCGCGGACCAAGTCTTCACCAACATGGTTCAACCAATGCGTCAATGACTGCATTGGAAATATCATTTTACGTGATCAAGCCAATGCACCATTAGTTTATGAGTATGAGTAGTGTTTGCTTACACACTTTGTTTGTTTGTTTGTCTCCTTGCTTGTTTTCTTACTTGGTTTGCTTTTGCTTTTGCTTTTGCTTTTGCTTTGCTTTGTTGTTTGTTAGTTTGCTTGTTTTGCATAGTTTTCTTGTTTCGTTCGTAGGTTAGTTTTGTGTGAAACCATGTATGACTCTTGAAACGAGCTGGGTGAAATACAAGAGGGCATGTACAACTATCACTACTTGGTTATCTATCATTTTTCCTTTGTATGAAGAGCTTGTTACCTTTTGTCCATGATACATTGAAGGAAAATATGTACTGTTTTAAGTGAACCTTGGTGAAAACACAATGCTTGCGCGCTAACTAGTGTCACCTTATCTAGTCGATTGTTTTTGGGTTAACCTTTGTCAGCTCAGTCAAGTAGAGTAAGGTGGGGGGGAACACCTTAACAGGCATGTCAAAAGAATGAACTACTTTTTTGCTGGAACAACCTCTTTTGCTCTTAATAAGTTGGGATCCCTCTTCTGTCTCTGAAATGAATAAGTGTTATGCATAGTTGAAAAATTGAAAAATGAAAATGAATAAGGCGAAAGAAGTGAAAGGCTTCCTGCGTAGGGAGGTGATGCAAGTAACTCTGCGGAGGTACTGTCCAGGCTTGTTGGCAGTGAAGCAACACCAGAGATGAAACTAAGACTCTGACACCTATACTGCTTGTGCACCAATATACCCTTCAACCCCAATCGAAACAAATGTGTTTCCTTGGCTTGGAATGTGTGTCAATCGACCAAGAGCTTGACAAATGATACATCTTACAATCAAGCTAGTGTGAAGCTAAGATGAACTGAGAGCTGAACAATACTTCCAGATGTGTTAGACTTGCTTTTCACGAACAAGATCCATTCAGAGCGCTGGAGTTCCACCAGTGTGTCACCAAGTGTTGTAGCGACTACAACCACCCTCCAAAATTTTGCCTTAGCTTCGTTTGAGAGGCTCCCTTCCAGCATTTTATAGCAGCTTGCCTTGCTTTGTCAAGTTCAAAAGCTTCAATGTTTTGTTGGCACAAAGGTAGCCTGTTGATCACAGCTCGATGCATTCCCCTCACAGGCTGATCATCGGACTTGGTCCAACTGTTAGGTTGAGCAGCTACCCCAAGAAATTTCACAATTCTGGAGGCCAACCAGCCTTCCCTCCAGAAATTGCACAATCCTGACTGGCACCCTGTTGGTCTCCAGAAGTGCGCAATTCTGGCAGTCAACACTCATAGTGAAAATTGCATAATTTTCCCCAACAAGGCTGCTCAGCCCAGAATTTTCCCAAATTTGGGCAGCGGTGAGCTGCTCTGCGCAAAAATTACACAAATCTTTTGGGCAGCCAGCCTAGCTCCCAGCCAGAAATGTGCATTTTCTCCCAGTAACCAAACAACCTCTTGCATGTGCAGCTGAGTTAACTGGTTCCCTCCGAGACCGAGCAAAACAGACTTGCATGCATGGGATGCTTCTCCCAAGGCAACATGCAAAGACATCCCTTGTTTTAGGGACCTATTTTTGGCAGTTGGAGGTTACGTGTAAGGATCATTTCAGAAACCTCCCACCAAGTGTTGCTTTCCCTAGATTTGTTGCATGTGCATCAGAACTTCGATGTTATAAAACTCATCATCTGGATACTATAGAGCTCATCCCTCACATCAAACTTGCAGCTTTGACATCCCACATCACATCTAGGAGCTGTTGACATATTCAACTCAGCTGTTTTGGGGTAAGCTCGCTTTCCATGACTTGTGTTTCATTTCTGTCGCTTTTTGTGTTTTCGCTTGTATGAGTATTTCTTGCTTGTTTTCTTTGGACATTGATTGTCGTTTATATGTTTATTAGCTTGTCCTAGCAATGTCTTATTTTTCATTGCTATCTCACTAATGTCACATGCATGAAACTGTTTTTCACGAACGGTCATCGATTTGGCGACTCACTTCACCCACATGCATGTTGATCTGTTTATTAAATCTTTCATTCATGTTTGCATGCACTGTCAATCACTTTTACTTTACTAAGTGTTGCCATGCATCCACTGTTATATTTTATTTCAGTTGCCTATCGGCGAGTAAAACCAACCTTTGTCCAAACTCGGCCTTCACTAAGACAACATTGCGCAATCTGGGGAAGGAAGGATCTTCCTTCCTATCTAGAAATGCACATTTTTGCCCAAGCATTATCCTCCAAGACTGTTTTGCACATTTATGAGGGAAAGTGACTGCTGGCCCAGAAAATTGCACAATGTAGTCACTGAGCCTACAACCGTTGTCAGATAAGATTGCGCATTGCACAATTCCAGCAGTAAGTAGCGAGACTGGACTATGCATTGTGCAGTTCCAGTAGTCAGCTAGTCTCCCAGCAACCCAGATTGTGCCTTTCGCAGTCTTGGTAGTCAGTCTCCCAACATCTGGGCCGAAATTGCGCAACCTTCATGATTATTCACACAGGTATGTTGAAAGTCAATTTTAAAGTTCATTTTGGTTTTTCGACTGACATATTTCTTGGCATGAGTGTTTCCATGTCTTGAGGTATTGCATGGGTTCATCTGCCTCTCAGCAGTGCAGGTACAATGATTTTCAAGAGGGTAGAGTCGAAGACACTATTAAGAGCACACTTGGAGATGTAGTCGATCAAATGTCTATGATATTGCCTACTGATGAAGATATCAAGTTGTTCGTAGACAAGAACATCAAGATATCGCAATGAGCAGCGTCATGAACATCAGTTGAAGGCAACATATCAAATTTAGCAAATGCAATGAACATAGCGAATGCAACAATGTAGCGAATTCAAGAGGAAGGTTGTTAACAACAAAAAGGTGGAACAAAGTTGCAATACCAAGCAGATCCATTGATGATGAAAGCAACTTTGGAGACTCAGGCTATGAGGTGACGGTGCGACATAAAGATCATGCGAAGACAGGGAATAGAACAATGAAGGAGTTGCATGTGTTGAAGCAACAACTCAAGGAAGAACATGAAGTTGCACAGACCTATGAATGAGTTGTATTAGGAACATGAACAACAGTGGGCACAACATGCACTCACTGATGAAACCGTGCTTGTACAAGTTAAAGATCCATCCTAGTAGTTGGCACAGAGTAGACACGGTGAGCAGTATTGTTGATCGCATGCAGGGGATTTAGCTGCATGCATGTCATTATGCATATGCATGCAATCCAACCCATTCAGCACACTCACCAAGGTGAAGACAAGAAGCAAGTCCAACTGGAGCTGAACACATACTTCGGCAAGTTGATGTGCATGACCACCAACACACACTTGAAGACCAGCACAGAAAATTTGCATCAGTGTGTTTCTGGTTCAGCTGCACCCAAGAAGGCCATGTGTATGTTAGCAAATGAGTTGGATGAAGGAGCTGAACCAATGCACCAGTTGCAACGGAGGCAAGAGTTTATTTCAGCAAGATGTCACCATGAGGTGCATGCACACCATCACGGACGACCAATTTTTGCATCATCTCACCACCTTCACCATTACAAGCATGCCAAAGAGTTGGTCTCATCACAATGGACCAAGTATCAATAATATCTTGCATGGCTTGCTCAAGCCATGTTGTCTCACATGAGTACATGTGCATTATAGTGTAGCGTCATGTCAAGTGTTAATAGTGGATGTAACATCCATAAAGTAGGTGGAGAGTCATGAGGGTAGTTGAACAGTTACAAACTGAAATGTCAAGGGCCACCCCACCCTTTGCTATAAATAGTCCCTCATAACTCATTGTATAGGATTTTTTGTTAGCCAAGATTCCGATAAGACTATCTTGGGGAGAGCTTGGACAATATTTTAATGCGCCTTGGCTTCTCCACTGCACGGAGCTAGCACATCTCTTTGGAGGAGCAGGTGGATGTGGCTGTAATATTCCACTGTTGGGGCCAGCGGGTTTACATGGATGTATTGTATGATTGGAACTTACAGTTCTTTATACAATAAGAGCCAACACATTTTAATGCATATGTTGTTATTGTAGTTGGACTGTTCTAGTTTCTTTAGTGAAGCATGTTGTTTAACTTACGTAGTTGTGTATGAACTGTTTTGTATGAAATTATATGAATCTTGTTGCAGATATGTTGTTGGTTTAACCATCACTTTGGATTTTGAGTTGACCTGTTTTCCATCTTGTGATTCATATTCACTCATGTGTTCCCTTCCTAGTTGAGTACTCTTATAGGTTGCCAAAGGGCACACTCATCTCAACCCCCATGTGTTAGAACCTCTCATACACCTTCCTTGACTTACTGCAATGGTCACACAGTTGCTACTGACAAAGTTATCTTACTTGCCTTTATGTAGAATCGTGGTCAAGGCATTACCATATGACCTACTAGTGGGACTCCTACACCAAATAGTCTGAGGCTTAATTGAGACTTCTTATCAGGGAGATCCCCTTAACATGTTGGCGGGTCTAGCACTATCAATACCACCTAACATAGATCACTGCGGGGTTTGGTCCCGTGCTCAAACTGGAACTGGCCATGCCAAGTTCTCAAGAAAACACAATAAGATAAGCAAACTCAGATGAGTACACTGTCACGCTCCTATCCCTTTTTATAGGCTTGATGGAATATCTAGAGACTTTATTTTATTATTTTCTCTTGAAAAATGAAGACAAATACCATAGGTCAATACCATGGGAAAATACCACGGTAAATACCATGGGAAGATTCCATCCAATTTGACCATATCCAGAAAAGGGAATACTAAAAATCCTCCTGCCCAAATATTTCTTTCCCTCAAGCAATCCACTTCTATCCACAACAGAAGCATCTTTACATTGATACCAGGATCCCATACAACCCACTATGCTATTCCATGCCTCTATGTTAAATGGTCCTGAATGGATCCTTCGATACCTGGATCCAAAACAATTATCTGGTCAATCCTGCCCCCAATGGATTCTCCTAGATCCCAATGCCACCTAAGTCCTGGGACCTGTGGGATATGATACCATCTCAGCCCTCCATCATTTCTCATGCTTAAAGGCCCAAGTTGCAATATGCCCTTAGCTAAAAATATCCCATCAATAGAGTCCCAATTCATAATCTCTCGCCAATCCATCTTGTGGGAAGGATGTAATGCATGAATTCCTACACATGGAATAAGTCTACCATGTGGATGCTGCCTGATGCTCAACTCGTGCTGCTCCACCTGGTTATCCAAAATAATCCATTTGTAGAACTTTGCCTTGTTATCCTCAATGTATAAAGGCATGTTAGTAGTGTTGTAAGCCTTATCTATGTATTCATGTAGAGGGTTGTTCTAAAACTCCCAACTGTACTCCTCTTACTGCCTTGTGAGGGACTTGAGTCGCTCCTTGACACTAGACAAGTTGGCTGTTTATTTGGCACATACCCCTATGAGATCCTCAATTTTCTTATTCTCCTATAAGACATTGTCCCAAACTGTCCAAACTCTCTACTTCAACATCATAATATCTATCTTTAAATGCATGATATTTTCCCGAAAGTCCTTTACTGGCAATTTTGGTGCCCTACTTAAATATTCTTTTGTATATATCTGCACCAAATTCTCAACTATCATAGCTCCAAATTGAACCTTTGACCAACTCTCTAGAAATGGCTCATCCTGTATACCATATTTTTCATGTTGCTCCTTATGATCATGCTCATCATACTGGTTTACCATCACTGGCTCCTCATTTAAGTCTCCTTGAATGTCTTCTTCTTGGCCTTCTCCACTTGTGGGGACAATTTATTGTCCGTCCTCTTTGGTTTTCAGACATAGATGCATAGGTGCACTCTTATTTACACTTTATTTCTCATACTCTTCAAGGATGTCCTCTTGGAGATCTATGGACTTAGTTCTACAAGAGTCTACCATATTGTTAGGAAGAATTACCTCCTTCCTTTCCCCATTTACTTTGTCAAGCTGATTGATTATCCTCAGCTTTTCCCACAAACCTTTTTGAATAACATTGTTTTGTTGCTCACCATTTTTACTTGACTATTCGGATCCTTTAGATGAAACCTTATGGTTTGAAGTAATTTCCTCCAGTTTTTTCCTTGTTGCCTCCTTCCTATCACATGGACATGAATGATTAAGTGCCAAAGATCCCTTTCATACAAAGCATAAGACTTTCCTCCTTAGTTCATTCTTGTTGTCTCAAAAATCCTTGTTAGTTCCTCCTTGGTCAACTTCATTTTAAGTAGTTTTATGTTCTATTTGACCAACCCCTCAACTAGTTCATAGGAAACAGGTGATACAATTAGCTACTTCCTCCAAATGGCCAACAATTTAGACCTCAATTGTTTGCAGATGACCTTATCTTCTCCTAATATTAGGGACATGATATTTTGCATTTCTGTTTTGACAAATTTTGGATGAGATGTTGTAACGTTGGTGCAAAAGCATTGGAGCATCTGAAGGATTAAGTCATCACATTCTATTGATCCAACATAAGTATAAAAAATTTGGATTTTTCCATGCATTCTAAAATTTTGCACTTCTGAAAGAAAGTAAGAAGGGTGATATTGTCCAATCCTTGGAGGGATACTACCATTACGTGAAAAATCATCCTCATAATGTCATCATTATAGGGCGGAAACGACACTGTTAAGGCTAAGATTTTACTAAGACAAGTGACGACTGTGAGTTTAACCTTTTCACAAGAATTCTCCAAAAACCTAGGTTGTATCAAAGTAAGCATGGATGGCATCAAGGCCCAACTTGACCCTTTCCAATCTTATTTCTCTATGAGATATAAAGCTATGTATAATGTGTCTAATAGTAGGAGGACATATTCTGACTTTGTTCTTTGCATTTTGGATCCCAGTGAAAAGAGACACATGCTTTTTACTTCTTCCTTCCGGATATCCTTTAACTGTTGAAGGATAACATGATTCTTCCGAGAGAAAGGCATATTGTTCTGCTCTTCCTTATGATTTGGAAGTTGTTACCATTTTTTATCCACCAAAATATTGCAACCCAAAGGACCAACAGATGCAGTACTATGTTGATTCCTGAGGCGTTTCCAAAAGTAAAGTGATGAAATTATGGCTTTGCATCAAGGATTTTGACACTTGATTCTTCCTTCTCTTTCCCTGGTTTTCTTCAATAAAATTGATTTACCGCCTTTGAGAAGAGATGAAAAATTATTCTCCTACGAGAAATAAACTTCTGCAATAGCAATATTCTCCTCAAATCGACCTCTTCCCAATTTTCACAAATCATTAATATAACTTGGCCTCAGTCCCTTATGAGAATTCGACCCTCTGAAATTTGGTGTCACACTGAATCTTGACCTCCTTAATTTTGGCTAGCTTGACTTCTATTATAAATTTGGAAACTTACCCTCTTGTCATCCAAACAAAATGTCTTCTATTTGAGGAAGAATAATCTCCAGCGAGAATTCCTTTGAATATTTAACATATTTTTATGGTAATATTCATACTCAGTCACAAAATTGAACCCAATAGAAAATTAATTTACTAGGCCCAAAATATTCATGAGGGTTTTTACAACAAAAGTCTGACTATTTTGCAGCCTTTGGGGACTTGACATATGGACATATTGATGGTTGAATTCACCACTTCAACACACAAGCATTGAACCATTGCAACTTTGGGAAGCATATGATGTGGCTGCTACTGTTACCTTTCACCGCTTGGGGAAGCCAATGATTTCTTGGCCCTACCTCTGCATCCTACGCCAGGGATCTCATCCTCCTTTCTTGGTGTAATAATACCCCTTTTGCACAGGGACTCCACTATCTCGACACTCCATCTCCTTCTATTGGTGCTCATATACTAGTCGTTGTGGGATCTATTTTTTATACCAGAGCATACATAACACATAGCGGATTTATACTCAGAGACATAGACGACAATAATAGAGAATAATTCACAGAGACAAAAAAATGGAGAAACAATAAGATTACTTAGTCAAAAATAGCGGAATAGATAAAACAATCACTGGAGAATAGAAATCACTTTGCATTACATAACAAGCTTTGGGCCTTGGCTTGTTTTCCTTGGCCAGAAAAATTACAAATGTATAGAGGCAGAAGAAGGATCTAGATTCATGTATGTGATTCAGATGGAGAACTGGAATGATTTAGAAACCACTAGCGATGTAGGAGGATCTAGAATCCTGCATGTGATTCTAGAAACTAATGGTGGTGTAGAAAGTAGAATCCTGGAGATCTAGAAATATTTGATCTAGAATCCTCTGTGAATTTGGCTTCACACTTAACATTCTCCCACTTGAAGCCAAATAAGAGTCATCATGTCACAACGACTACTACCATGCCTCTACATAACTCATGTTTATTTCGTGGTAGAATCTTAGTAAGCATATCAGCAGGGTTCCTATCTGTATGGATATTTTCCAAGGATATCTGTTCTTCCTCCAAAACATGCTGGATCCAACGGTACCTTAAGTCAATGTGCTTGGTTTTTGAATGAAATGTTGGGTTTTTTCGCTAAGCGAATGGCACTCTGACTCACATACTTGTCCTGCTTTATTCCTATCTCTCCTAGGAATTGTTGTATCCGCAACATCTCTTTACAAGCTTCTGTTGCAGCTATGTACTTTGCTTCTATTGTAGAGAGGGCTCCTATTCTTTGTAGCCTTGACACCCAAGATACTGCTGCACCCACAAATGTATACAAATAACTTGTAGTGGACTTTCTGGTATCCATATCTCTAGCCATATCTGCATCTGTAAATCCTTCAAGCACAGTTTCATCATGACCAAAGCATAAACAATAATGACTAGTACCCTTGAGATACCTTAAAATCCATTTTACTGCTTGCCAATGTTGTTTGCCTAGATTGGTAAGGAACCTGCTCACTACTCCCACTGAATATGCAATGTTTGGTCGTGTGCATACCATGGCATACATTAAGTTGCCAACTGCTGAAGCATAAGGAATCTTTCTCATCACTTCTTTCTCCTTGTCATCACTAGGACATAATTCAGTACTCAACTTGAAGTGGGCTACAAGTGGTGTACCAACTAGCTTGGCATCCTTTATATTAAACCTGCCTAGCACCTTCTTGATATATTTTTCTTGTGACAGCCACAACCTTTTGTTTTTCCTGCCATGCATAATCTGCATGGCCAATATCTGTTTTGCTGGTCCCAAATCCTTCATTGCAAATTTTCTACCCAAATATTTCTTCAACCTATTGATCTTATTCTTATCATGTCCAAAAATCAACATGTCATCCACATATAACAATAATATGATATACTTTCCTTGGTCATACCTCTTGATATAGACACAATAGTCAACTTCTAACCTCTGAAAAACATGTTCCAACGTGAATGAATCAAATTTCTTGTACCATTGTCAAGGTGCATGTTTCAACCCATAGAGACTCTTCTTCAACCTACAAACAAGGCCTTCTTTGCCTTTTTCTACGAAGCCTTCTGGCTGCTCCATATAAATTTCTTCCTCCAATTCACCATGAAGGAAATCAATTTTTACATCTAACTGTTCACATTCTAGGTCTAAAGCAGCAACTAGACCAAGAATGACTCTAATGGATGACATTTTTAACAACAGGTGAGAAAATTTCAGTGAAGTCAATTCCTTCTTTTTTGGGCAAAACCTTTCACCACCAGTCTTGCTTTATACCTCTCCTTCTTTTCATCACCTTCATGCTTAATCTTGTAAACCCATTTGTTTTGTAGAGAATTTCTACCTTTTGGGATGTTTACCAACTCCCAAGTTTTATTTTCCTGCAAAGAGTTCATTTCTTCTTCCATTTCTTTCTTCCATTCTTTACTGTGCTCGACTTTACAAGCTTCTTGGAAACAATCAGATTGACCTTCATCAGTTAACAAAATATATTTTGAAGGAGGATACCTTTGTGAAGGCTTATGAGGCCTAGAAGATCTGCAAACCAACTGTGGGGGTGCATTATCAGGTTGAATCTCCTGTAAAGGTTCCTGCAAGATTCCTTCTTCTTGTTGTTCATTATTTTCCACTTGTTGTTCTTCATGCTCCTGAATTTGCTGTTCATTTTCTTGTATTGGTGGTATGTTTTGCTACTGCTCTTCAAACCTATCAATAACCTTCTTAACATCCAACTCACCTATAGTCCTCTGGAACATTTCTAACTCATTAAATATAACACCCCTACTTCTAATAATTTTATGTTTGACTGGATCCCATAGATGATAACCAAGATCTTCATCTGCATATCCCAAAAAAATGCATTTCATAGATTTATCATCTAGCTTAGTTCTATTTTCTTTGGGAACATGTACGAATGCTTCACATCCAAAGATTTTCAAGTGAGAATAATTCAAATTCTTACTAGTCCAAACTTCTTCAGGGATACCGCAATCCGAGGCTGTAGTTGGAGATCTATTTATGAGGTAGCAAGCCGTCCTGACTGCTTCAGCCCAAAAATTCTTCTCCAAACCGGAATTGGACAACATACTTTGCACCTTTTCCATAATGGTACGATTCATCCTTTCTGCGACACCATTTTTTTGAGGAGTACCAGGCACAGTCTTCTCATGCTTTATTCCAAACTTGTTACAATATTCCTTAAACGAATTTGAGCAATATTCTCCACCATTATTTGTTCTTAAACACTTCAACAATTTGTTAGTCTCTCTTTCAACAACAACATGGAATTTTTGAAATATTCCAAACACTTCACTTTTATTT
>APFE030340318.1:0-10279 GCA_000404065.3 Pinus taeda
ATTATATGATTTTACAAAAATGGAGGGGATTTACCACAAATCCCCTATACTACGCAGTGAGTTTGTTGTGTGGTCCTCATTGTGCTCCGTTGCTCTGCCACATGGTCCACTACACACTCTGCGACATCCTTTCTATTGCGTGCTCTACCCGCAAAATTTGGATTCCTTACCCAAAATTTGGCCAAGTTAGGCTACTCCCAACACTTCTTATTCTCCTTTGTTGCCTAGATGATTGCCTAATGGGCTTTGGAGTTCTTTTGTTTGATTAGGTCTCTCTTAGGAGTTATTATTTTTGTTTTTAACATAGTTTGTTCGTATCTTCCTTCTTCCTCCTTGAGTTTTTCTTTTGGTTAATTTCCCTCTTCTCTATTTTCTTCAAGTTCTTAATTAGCTTCTTATTCTCCTTCTTCTTGGTTGTGTGCTTTCTATGGATAGATCCACCCCCCATAGCCTTTAATATAACTTTCCAAAGTCAGCAAGGAAATTCTTCATTTCTAGTACAAGTTTTAGATATTTATGTGTAATGAGGGTTTTTAAGACAGAGGAAAAAAGAACAACATTCTTACATTTCCTGGAGGAAGATTGATTTCATCCTCACCCAAAAATAATTGCAATTCCCCTTCTTATGAGGCTCTATTGAAAGGAAACATCCATATTTCATGTTTTTATTTGTAAACATTTATCAAAAGCTTCCCATAGGTTGTACGACTGAAAACAATGAAAATTTTGTAGGCTTCTTGTTCACATATGGCAAGGAGAAATATGTATTTACTCTTCCTTTTGATGTTTTCCTTCTGATCCTAGGGTTTGGGGTTGAAATTCCACAAAATCAAGGTCTTTTGCAACAACTTCTACCTTCTTGTAACATCTCTATTTTCTCATGTAGCAACTTCGTTTCTCATGTATCACACAGTCTCTCTCTCTTGTAGTAGCCTTGTTTCTCATGTAGAAACATTGTTTCTCTTGTAGCAGCTATGATAGATCTTGTAGCACCTTAAAATCATCATATATCTCTTCTTTACCACCCTAGGTAGCCCTTGGTAGCATCTAGCTCATCCTTTTGTACCTTGATGGGTTTCTCTAATTGTTTCTTGGGAATGAGTAACTGTGCAAGTGAATTTGAGCCTCACACTTTTATTCCCTTTTGTGGTAATGGCTCATAGCACTTTGGTGACTTGGCATTTACAAAAATTTCTTATTTTAACCATTGTCGCCATTACTCATAATCATAACCCTTCTTAATTTGGATTTTCCATGTTACATGAGTGAGGGAGTTAGTTGCACTTAACTGGTTGAAGGTGGCCAAGACTGTTGAACCATCCTCAGATTATAAAACCTCATATCTCATTCATTGAAAACAAATTATAGCCATAACATGCTCAAGATAATAGGTGAAGAATATTGCATACCTATACCTACCTAATGGTTGTTGGAGAGGCATGCATGTTGTTTCTGAGTTGATGATCAATGCATGGTTCTTTGGAGGTATTAATTTCCTTGTTTTGCTTGTGCACAAGTCTTCACATGATGTATTTAACTGATGGAACCTTTCTTACTTGCAGGTATCTCTCCAGTTTTTGATCTGTTGTTGTTGGAGTGGATGGCTTACCTTACAACTACTCCATAGGGATGGTGTGGTTTTTTTAAGCTTCAAGGGTGGCCAACTATTTATTCTAGAGAAATAATAATCCTTGGATCCTGTTTTCTTATCAACATGTGAAGGTTGCTTTAGGATTATTTTCCTCTTGTAGTAGTCATTCAGTTTCTTCTCACAATATCACACTACATTCATGGAATTGGCCAAATGATAGTGGGTTTTAGGGACAAGAATAACATCTTCAGAAGGTGGTGAAACTTGTGGGAAAGGAAAATAAAATAAGAAGTCGTAGTCCTCTTTATGTGTTTTTTTCATGTGTGATCAGAGGTGGAATGTTGGTGATAAATTTGGCTGAATGGAGTGATGATCAAGGTGAAGGGATTTGAGTGGACCTATCCCAACATTTCCCAAGGAAAATAGGAGCTTTGGGACTCCTTTTCCAAGTTGATCTCCCTCCTGTAGCACTTTTGGTTGCTCATGTAGTATTTCAGGATAATCTCGTGTAGTGGAATGTTTTATCCATATCTCTCAAATAGTATATTGGATTTAACTGAAATGTCTTGAGCATGTTTGCATCATCCTTATGCACCTCCTCATAAACAAATATTGGCAAATGGATGCATGAATCTCAGGAAAAATTAAAAATGGTTATAGGTGATGGATGCCAATTACGTGAAAAATGTGCACTAGAATTTGTTGAAATTCCTTGAGCATGTTACCATCATTGATATTCATATCCCCGTGAAACATCTCAGCCAATGGATGCATTTTTTTCGAGATATAGTAGAAACAATTTCTTCCCTATGTATTTTGGCCTCTAGCAAAACAGAACCCTTCTGTAGCATTTTAGGAAAACAACGACAATGAATGGGAAAGGCTTGGAAATGATGGGGGGATGTTTGAAATGGATGAGGGCAATGGATTGACATGGCCTTGGTCCTATTGGATCATCTCGGAAAAAGAGGAGAAAGCCCAAGTTTGATTTCCTTTGACTAGGTTTTTGATCAATTTTTTCCTTATGGGACTAAATTGTTCTTCTTTCTTATAAAGGTTGGAGAGCACATGCATTCATGAGAAAGAGATAAATGGAGCAAATAATTTTTTCATTTTCCTTTTCATTTTTTATTTTTTTCCCTATGCCTATTAGCTGCCTCAATTAGGTATTCACCTAGGATCTTTTCTCTTCCCTTTTCTTTTTTTCTTTCCAACCCACTAACCTCCTCAAGGAGGTTTTCAATCAGTGATCCAATCTCAAGCGCCTCAAAAGAGGTTTTCATCTGATATTTTATTCTTTTCCTTTTTTTTCTCTCTCTTTTCCAATTTTTTTTTCTATCCTACTCTAACTGAAAAAAAAAAAATAAAAAAATAAAAAAAAAATAAAAAAATAAAATAAAAAAAATAAAAAAAAATAAAAATAATAAATAAATAATAAATAAATAATAATAAAAATAATAATAATAAATAATAATAATAATAATCTATTTCATGTGTAGGAATACTTCCAATGGATTCATGTGCACATCAAGATGACAGATAAACTCATGTGTAGGATCAAAATATATGCTTTGACATGTACCTAGATTTTAGAGACAAAATGCTTTAACTTTGAAGATATCAATCATTGTTGAAGAAGAGAGTGATGCTCAATATTGTTGATTTTATGGAACCAAACCTCAATATATCTTTGATTCCCTTGGTTCGCTTGCTCATCTAGATCATTCTTCATGTCTTCTTCTACCATGAAATTCAAATATTCCTCTTTTTTTTTATTATTCTCTTGAACACATGGATAATTTGATGGTCAACATGAGGGGACTTTCTCAATCGTTGATTCTAATTTTTTCACTTCATCAAGTCCAACCCATGATTCTCTGGTCTTCTCATTTTAATTTTCTTCTTTAGAATGTTGTCCTTCAATGACATCAAGAGAATCTTTTTTTGTAATACTATTCCTGAGCTAAGATGAATATCATTTAGATAAAGAGGATATGTTTGGAGGTGTTGTACCTCAACATTGTAAGTGGGCTAAGATACTTCCTTGTGTGGGATTAGAAATGGTCGTATAGGTAGTTGAATGGGAGTCGATCTTTGAGATGTATGTGGTTGAGGTTATGGTAGTGGTGGAAGTGGATGGTAGGGGTAACATGGAGTTTGGTATGGAAGATATTGAAAAAATATTGAGTATATTTTGGATTTATCCCATAAGTTCCTTGCCAACCTTATTCCCAATATTGGTTTTTCGGTTGAGATGGCCAAGGTTTCTAAGGAAATAGTGTGTTCCAATTACTTTGAGATGGATGTGTATAATCTTGAAATTGTGAATTGGGTTCTTGCATCATATCAGGTTGACTAGGCCACCATGGTATTCTTGGAGCTACATAACATAGCTTATTTGGTGATTAACTTGCTTTATTGTCCTACTGGTAAACTTACTTCAACCTTGGTAATGATGGGAAATATAGAATAGCATGTGATACTGCATGGAAAACACAAATATCAACATCTTCTTTTTGCTCATCTTGCATTTTTATCATTTCTACTTGCCCACTTAGATTGCTACGATTTTTTTTTTTAAGTTATTAAGAAAATTTCCAACTTTAGCTTGACTTATCGATCTTGATGTTGATTTACTTACTCTTCCACTTCCTCTTGATATGTGCTTTCATCTTTCACAAATTTCTTCAAATGATAATTGGTATTCATAACCTCTACTAATGAGATCAAGGAGATCAATCCACTTATCCCTAATTTTTCTAATTAAGTGGGTTTTTAGTGTGTCGAATCCTAAATTATGTAATTTTTCCCTCTTAACATTATACGTAAATCTCTCTGTTAGATACTCAAGACTCTCATTTTCTTTTTGAGTCATTCTAAAGATTTATTCTTGAAGTTCATGATCTCTATATTTTTCTAGAAATATATTTTGCATATAATTCCATGATATTATTTAATTATTCCTTAAACTTGTGAACCATTTAAGCTCTCTATCTTTCAATGTTTCTGGAAACAATGTCAATTTTTTAGTGTTTAGTAAGTAACCATTACATCTATGAAGGATTTAAAATTAAAAGAGAAAGGTTTCTCAATCCTCTGACCTCCTACCAAGGAAGTTGGGAAGGAAATATGGAGGAATTTTCTTCATATGAACGTTGATATCAATATCTTGAATGAGAAATCCTAGAGGATATTATTCATTGTCATCATCTTCATCCATTTATTCTACCTTCTCTACCACCTCTTCTTCTTATACCTACAAAAGTGGAGAGTGATGTGTCTCTTACTGCACCACGTGATCAAGTCAAGGAGTTTAGTGTTGGAGAAGTATTTTTTTATAATTTTTTAAATAATAATTCTAATGAAATGAAAAACTTTTGTCTTTGAAATGACATATGCCTAATGAATTTTTTTTTCTTGCAAGCATTAAAAGAAATAAATCAACTATGTAAGAAAAAATGCATACTTTGACACCTCCCAGGCAACGACGCCAAAAATTGATGAGCCCCAGTATTGCAACAAGAATGCTACAAATTCCAATGCTATTAACTTGAATTATCAACCTAGGGTTCATACAAACTTAAGAGGTGTCGACACTATATGTGCAACATGCAATGTGTCATTCTTTCGTTGATGTGATGCAATGAAGTGAATGCCATGAAATTGAAGCCTAAACTAATTACAGAAATGGAAATGTTACTCTATTTGCAGAAGGGAAACCTAATTACTTTTGTAGAAAGGAAAGGTTATTCTACTTTGCATGAATGTATCTATTAATCTTATTTGTAGAAATGTAAACATTAGCCTATTTTCAGAGCGTAAATGGTACGTCAAAAGGAAGCCTAGTCTACGCAATAGAAATAACAATGTTGGAAATGGAAACCATATCTCAAGATGTATGAAAAAAATTAAATAATTCTTCAATTTCTACATTCAAGATATATTTTTTCGATATATTTCAAAAGGTGCTTCATAAAGTAATCATGAAAATCATCATTATGCTCTTCAAGTCGTGAATTTGTCTACTAATCCAAACAACATAGGTGAATTGAAACGCAAAAGAGGCAAGGCTTAAGAGTTATTTTGGTCCTACTCAATCATGGATTCAAATCCTAGCGGTCATGATTCAATCATAAGAGGGGAAACCCAAGATTTTGGAGTAGATCTAGTCAATTTTACACATGCTACAAGAATGCTACATGAGGTGCTACAGGAGGCCTTCTTTTGCTACAGGAGTGAGATAACTTGCCAAATTATCAAGTAAATCAAATGCAAATGGGATGTATTTTTTATTATTATTAAGTAGTATGTCTTAGGACTCCATTCCAAGTGGAATCACTGCAAAATAAGCCTGTTAACATGTGGTAAAAATAACAGAAAACTACTACTCTAAAAATTGGAAATTCAAGAACTAGTGAGCTAGCTGACCTACCAAATTCCTAACCTAATCAAGTGAAAATTATATGGGTAAATTTTTTTATTAAATTTTATTTTATTTTTATGACCCAATATAAGTGGAATCAACTCAAATTAACTCATTAACATGTTCTAAAAGATAGCAGAAAATTACTAGTATTTTGCTAGAAGGGATCTCTAGAAATTCTAGATTTGTGAACTAGTAGACCAATCCAAGTAGCTTAATGATGAATATGAATTTTCAAATCTGTTATAAGGATGAAAAAAGCTTTTGAAGACATAAATAAACTACACAAAAACTCACTTCAATCATTTACCCAATATGACCTACAACAAAAGAAGCGTGGATAGTAAATGTGAAAAATAAGATGTGCAAGTGAGAAAGAAATTCAAAGGAAATAAATAAATTGTACAAGAGGGATTTGAGGATCCTAGGATGGACAAGACCAAGTATACTCATATTAATACGAAATAAATCAAGCTTTAGAAGCTAAAAGTGGCACCAAACTTCATTATTTGAATCCATCCAAGTACATCCCTGCTAGAAATGAAAGTGGAGTTGCTAAATAACAAGTTTTCTCCACAAGAAGACTAATAAATACATGCCCCTAAAGGAAAATTCGAATTGGTAATTATAAAATTTGATGGGGAAACATTCTCCTTGAAAGGAGGAAGCTTTCCCCTACAAAATCCCTCAAATAGTGGATCTAGTTCCCAACACCCTGAATCTGCATTAAATGACACAGAACACATTCCTAGATTTTCTCAATCACTGGAGCTCCAGAATTTGTGGAATAATTTCATAATATATTTTTCATTTACTATCCAATCCTGATCCTCCTATAGCAGGGAGCAAGTCCCTAGATTATCTCCTCCTCGAAATCTTCATAATCTTCCCAATATTCTACAAAAATAAATAATATTAGGCACAGATATGCAATTATCTCTAAACCTTCCTAAGGATCATATTAAAGTTAAAAATATGTCATATAATGATTAAAAAAAGGTTTAATGTGTTGAATGGTGGTCAAATGGGCCTTAATTTATGTCTAATTTGGAGGCCCATCAGCTTATATGTTCACTATATGTTTGATGAAATGAATATCATGGTTAGGACTATATAGGTCAAGTATTTGATCAAGTTTTGCACAAATGGATTTCTCTTGATGTCATTTATCATTCTAGAAAATATCACTAAGTTATGGGAAGTGATGTAGAGGCTAGCCTGAAATGAAGGCTTAGAATTTAGGACCGCACCCTCTAAACTAGAGAAATTATGCTACAACTACATGGATGCAGTGTTATGCATGTGTTTGGATGCTCCCAACCATATGGAAGCATTGTTGTGGGTGTGGTTGTTGGCCTAGGGGAGATAAATATAGATCTAGATTAGGGTTTGGCCACCTGGGGTGGTTGGTCAGCCTCTGAGTGACATGTAGCCTTTGTGGGATGATTGGAGTTGTCAACTTGTCATTAGTAGTCAACCCCACTTCCATAATTTGATCTAGGAGGTTCGGTTAGGTCATAGTAGCTCTTCCTCTCATTTTTACACTAGTAGGCTAGTCAAAATAGGTAGATATGGGAGGGTTGGTTACAAATTGGTATCAGAGCTCCCAGGTTCAACACTTGGACTGAATGCGCAAAATGTGTTTTTCATGCATGTATGTCAGCTGTATACGTGTTCATATGCACGCATTATGATATTCATTGTTGTACTAGTGTTGTCATGTAGAGGTTGATGATGTTGATATGTTGATTTCATTATATATACATATGTTGTGCTAATTCAGATTAATTTTGCAGACAATATAGCCTCCCCTGAAATTCATGAAGGTATGTTGATCATGTTTATATTCATTTATTTGACATGCTATGTTTGCAAGAAGTATATGATCAATATTGAAAGGAAAATGGTGGAACACAGTTCACGTGATTCTCCCTAAAAATCAGATGAACAACATGGTGATGAGTACTCCCTTGAAAAAGTAGATACATTGAGAAGTTTGAAAGCATAGATCAAAAGTTGTAAGGTAGATAATGACAATATCATTTAGTCATAGGAAATATTTGCTAGAGAATAGGAGAAACAAGTGGAGGTGAATGCAGTTATCCCTTAGAGTCTATCATATTTGCAGAGACAAGGACCACTTAGGATCATTCATGGACAAGAGGAAAGGGCCAATGGGGCATATGGAAATAGGTCTCAAAGAGGATACATGTGTGACAGAGATGACACAATCATAGAAGTTAGTTTCTTGGATACACCTGACAGGAGGGGTAATGACCATGGGTTCTATTCTAATCTTGGTTTAGAGAAACAACGTCATCATCACCATCACCATTTGTATATGAGGAGTGAGAAGCAGTACTTTCCAGAAGAATTCAAGAAAGAAAAACCTCCTACATTTGATGGAGAAATGAAGAAGTCAAAGATGCTAAAGCCTGGTTGCTTTGGATGAATAAGTTTTTCAGATTGCATGATTATTCAGAAAATATGAAAACCAAAATAGCCACTTTTAGTCTTAAAGGAAAATTAAATATTTGGAGGGAAGATGTAAATACTGTTAGAGACATTTGAGGAGAGGAACTGGCCTGGAATGAGTTCGAGAGACTTTTCAGGAAGAAGTATTTATCTAAAAGACACTATTATGATAAGGCAAAGGAATTCTATGAGTTGAAGATGGGATCTATGACTAATGAGGAGTATACTAGTAGATTCTTGGAGTTGTTAAGATATGTTCCTTATCTTAAGGAGGAGAAATAAAAGATTCAGAGATTCATCAGTGCATTGTCAGTATCATTCGAAGACATGATTGAGTTTGATGACCCTATATCATTAGAGGAAGCCATCAGAATGTTGAAGAATTATTATACAAAATCGAAGCACAAGACTGACTCTTGGCAAGATTGGAAAGGTATTGAGAACAATAAAGGAAAGTGGGATAGGAAGAGAGGAAAACGTCAAGATATAGATGATAAGGAGAATGCAACACCATACAAGAATTTAAATGCAATCGACAGAGGGAATTTTTTTTATTTTGAGGAGAAGAACAAGGATGATGATAGGACACCTTTGCATTTTTTGACTTGTGGCAAGGATCATCACAGGAGAGATTGTCCATAAAATTAGGTTGGTAGAATGCATATTTACAATGCTTAGGAGGCACAAATAGTTGGGGATGTTGGAAATTGTATTCCTCGGATTTATAAAACATTGGATAATAGGTAAGCTAGTCATTAGGAATATATTATCAAAAGTGAAGGTAAGATTTGTGATCAAGTTGTTTCTATTTTGATTGACCTTGGATCTAACTATATTTATATTAGTCCTGACCTGGTGGATAAGTGTTTCTTGAATAAATAAGTGCATGTAGAGCCTTTGTTAGTGTAGTTGTCTACTGGTACTCAGAAACAATTTCATCACTAGGTGATATATTGTGCACTTGAGCTAAACGATATGTCTACATCAACACATCTAATTGTGCTTCTGTTGGGATCACACAATATGTTGTTGGGTATGTATTGGTTATAAATTCATAGGAATAAAGTGGATTGCTATGATAAGGCTATTGATTCCTTTGATGATGATGAAGATAAGAGGATCTTATAGGGCAAGAAGAAGCGTACATCAGTGAGAATGGTTACAACCATGCATGAAAATTGTAGCAGTAGGAAAGGATGTGTATTATTTGTTGTGCATATTTATAGTGATAATGGTAAGGATGTTAAGGATGTGGAAGACTTGAAGAGGTACCCAGTTTTGCAGCAGTTTCAGGATGTGTTTCTAGTAGATATTTTAGAGTTTCCTCCTCATAGGGAAGTGGTTATTTCTATTGAGTTGGTACCAGGTGAAACACCATCATTGAAGGCACCTTATAGGATGATCACACTAGATTTTGTTGAATTGAAGTTGCATTTGAGGGAAATCCTTGACAGGGGATACATTAGGCCAAGTGTGTCACCTCAATGGGGTGTATCAGTATTGTTTATGAAGAAGAAGAATGGTACTCTCAGGTTGTGTATTAATTATAGGAAAGTGAATAAGGTGATGATCAAGAACATGTATTCATTTCCAAGGTGTTAGTGCTAAAATCTACCTTAGGCTGAAATAAGGTAAAACTCAAGGCTACATCAAACCACACTCAGCCTCGTAGCTATCCCTACGAGGATAGGAGAGGGCTCTCTCCGAGTCAATCTCGGAAAAAGGTAATCAATGAGGCTCGAGATGACTAAATTGATGACTAATTTTAGGCTAGGTATGAAGTACAAGGA
>APFE030340318.1:10299-22894 GCA_000404065.3 Pinus taeda
ATTCCCAAGAGTCCAACCCTGAAAATGACTAAGAAAATACATAATATAGGCAAGCCAACACATTCCCTTGCCTCTAGGGGTCGAGCTCATTATCTTAGGATCATTTTCAACCAATTCTAAATAAAGCACTACAATCTAGGCAGTCAAAACAACTTGCCTCTATAAGCTAGGAAACCCATCCATTCTTTAAATTTTCGCTATTTTGTGAATGAATCATATAGAATAGGTAAAAGTGAGTCTAAAATAACATAAGGTTTCATTAATTACATCAAGAGGAATGAAAAATCACATCACAAGTCAAAACTGGTCAAACTGGCTTCATTTCTTGAGCTGAAGAACAAAAACTGGACCAAAAACTGTATGCGTAGCACCCCTGATCCCTATGCGTAGCACACATTTGAGCATGTTTTTGGGGCACTTCACGACATCCAAAGTGAGATCCTAATGGCTCGTTGGAAAGCCCTAAATGTCTACTTTCCAACCCAAGTGGAATTTTTCAATTTGAAGCTCATTTCCCCCCCAAAACTGCATTCTCCCAAAGGTACTTCCTGTTGTTGGAAAAGGTGGCAGAAAGGTGATTTTCATGATGTTTTTGAGCCTTTTGGTCACCCAGAACTTGATGAAATGCTTTGGAAATAGTTGAGCATGTATAATTCATCATGAAAAATCCAAAACTATAAGCCATTTGTGATTTGGACCTCCCAATCTTATGGGTAGCCCGCTGCGCGCTACGCGTTGAGCCAAAAAACCTATTTTGCCAGCCAAAAATTTCAAAACGACAAAATTTTCTCCTAATTTGCCCAAATTTAGAGTGAAGACCCTCTATCATGTGTTGTGCCCTACCAATGAACCCTTGGCCAAAATTTGGAGTGGATTGGGCCTTTTCCGTTGTTTTAGCGCTTTGCTCAAACGCCTCTTAAGGATCTTCATTTTCGCTTTGCAAACATGCATGCGAGCCCAATAGTGAGTTTTCATATGACGAAGCATGTCCTTGTCTTTGTTTGCCTTCGCCAACAACTTCTCCAAATGAGTGTTCACCGGGATAAGCATTGATTCTCGATCAATAGGTGTCAAATCACCGAGTCTCTTTCGGGCCAATTCTCGGTCTTTCGGATTTTCCGCAGCTCGTAAAGTGTAACCTCATCTTCCAACTATTTGTTGTGCTGCTCCAAGTAGTTGATCACCCACTTAACCATCTACAATTTCTTTTACAGTGACTCATTCTCAGCCCTTTGCTCTCGGATGATCTCCTTTAGCTCCGAGCTAGGAAAGCTAGCATCAACATCAATGATATCCGTGACCTGGCCTCTTGAAGGACCCTCATCAAACATGGGCCTCTTGCCCCTGTCCTGGATCTGTACCTATGCTGAAGAAGAAGGCAAGACCCCTTCCACATGATGTGGAGATAATACTCGTTGTGCTGATGCAGTCAACGAGACCCCTTCCACCCTGGGTGGAGATAGTACTCGTCGTGCAGATGCAAATAAGGCCCTGTGGCCTCGCTGATATGCCATATACATTGGAGCATTGACATTCTCGGTCTCAAGAATGTCAAACTACTGTGAAGGTGCTCCCTCATCATGAATTATCTCAGGAGGTGGCTGAGGCACTGTGAAGAAGTCATGAGAAATAAAATCCTCCCAGGTAATGCCTTGTTGTGCCAACTGATGAATCACAATGATTTTGATCAATGCATAATGATATATGCTCCTATGCTGATGTGTTGGGCTCTTCCTTTTTACTAAAGGTGCCATCCTCTCTATGTTGTGAAAGATAAAGTATGGAATGTTCATCAGACGCATCCTTGTAAAATGCATCAACAAACGGACATGGTATGCATAAAGACGCAAGAATCTGCCCTCAAAACTGAAATACCAAATGATGAGTTTCATCAAAGGTGCAAACCGATCATTTAGGTAGTGGAAAGGAAAAACTCTGCTCAAGGGCCTCATATACCCTGGTTTAATATATGGCTCATAATATGATTTCTCTAGCTGCTAACGCTTATTCCATTGCTCCCCGATATTTGGTATCCCAGTGATCTCTGCAATAGTCTCTAGTGACAAAATGAAATTAACTTCAGCAAGGTTTACATGGCCATCATGTAAATGGAGAACAAACAAGCGAGCTAATTCACGATGATGTTGAAATTGTGAAATTAGCTCACAAAAATGATAGCATGACTGATGGCGAAAACAATCCATGGCAAGTGGGCAAGCCTGCAATTGTACCATAGAAGTGGGCTCTTCTCTAATATGTTTACCACCTTTACGACCTCTGTGAGGCCTTTGTGGCACATTCCCCTATGTTGTGGAATCACTATCGTTTTCCTGCTCATACACTGACTCTGTATCTGACATGGCTTTGAAAACACAACAACTGCAATAGGAGGTCTGCAATATGTATGTTGTAGGTTTGGTGAAATCCCAATTTCAATACATACTAAAAAAGTCAACCGAAACATCATAAGAGTTATGCCATAATGGACATTCTGCTTGGTGTATTTGGGCATAAAACAGTCACAAAGACAGTTTGACAAATGGACAAGGGTATGAAGTGTTGTTGGCTCAGAGCTTTCAAATGGGCATGGAGCTATATTTACCAAGGAAAGGAAGAAAAATCTTCACCAATTACCCATATATCCTTTAATACCCTTTAAAAAATATTTTCATAAGGGCCTAGGGTTTCATTTGATTTCTTACACCCAACACATCACCTCCTCTCTTCAAACGCACTATAAAAAATATCAAATTGATTGAATCAGTCAAAGAACACCTACTTGCAGCTTTGGAGGTGATTAGACACGATCTGGGCACATAAATATGTGTCAGATTGAGTGCGTAGCGCATGGCCTGATGCATAGCGCCTATGTATTTTTACAAAGGTCGCGCTCGCCCAATGCGTAACGCACTGCCCGGAGCGTAGCGCACAGTTTCAATGCGTAGCACACCCTCCAACACTATCCACCAGCATGCAATTCGCGGCTTTGGATTTCAAATACTTAGGCACGATGTTGCTTTGGGGATTTTGGGTGCAAATGAACTTGTTGTCCCTATTTATAAGCAAACAAAATATCTTATTTTAATTTAATTGATTCAAAAACCCACTTTGTAAGGTTTCGCACTTTTCACTTTGGTCTTTAAATAGAACACTTCTTTTTTGATTTTTTATAATTTGCTGAGGTTTGGACTAATGTTCTTTGTTTATTTTTTGCAGGGATAGCTATGATATGCTCTGGAAAAGGAGACCAAGGCTGAGCTTGGACAATTTCAGGAACTGAAATTTTGAAATTTGTTTACAAAAATGAGATGACGACTTATCTTCAAAACATGGTTTTGAAGAGAAGTCCTAATTTATCTATACAATGATGAAAATTATTGAAGTGACGATCTATCAAAGACATCCCTCCGGCCTGCTGGTCTTCTTAGACTTTTCAAAACAAAATTGACTCAACCCTAGACCTAAGACCTAAAAATTTAAAACATGACTGTAAATGACCTTTGAAGACTTGTTTTTATGAATAGACCTAAACCAACAGTGCCAAGCACGAGGGGAATGAGTGACACAAACCATTCCGTCAGAGTTATGGTATGCCTAACGAAATGAAACTTATCGAAACTGATGGGACACCTAAACATGAAATGCAAAAAGAGCTTTGATCTCTGACGGAGGGATAACTAGACCGACTCTAACACAAGGATCGATGACTTGATTGATCAGTTGAAGGGAGAAATAGTGTTCTCAAAGATTGACTTGAAATCAGGATATCATTAGGTACACATAAAAGAAGAGGACATCTACAAGAATTCTTTCCATACCAGGTATGGGCATAATGAGTTTGTTATTTTTCTTTTTGGTTTGACTAATGCTCTAGCTACTTTCATGTGTTTTATGAATAGTGTGTTATGTCCTTATCTAGAAAAGTTTGTGATTGTTTTCATTGATGACATATTGATATATTCTAAGAATGAGGAAGATAATGCAGAAAATCTAGTAGCAGTGTTGAAATTGATAACAAATCATTAGTTGTATTCCAAGCTTAGTAAATGCATATTATTTTAGAAAAAGGTTCATTACTTAGGGAAAGTGGTTTCCAAGGAAGGTATAGCAGTGGATCTAGAAAATATCAGAGTTGTCATGGAATGGGAAACTCCAAGGAACGTGGATGAGGTCAAGTCATTCATAGTGTTAGTAGGTTATTATAGGAGGTTCATCAAGAAGTTCTCACAAATTTCTTATGTTATTACATCCTTGTAACAAAAAAGGAAGAAATTTGAATGGATAGAGGAATGTTCATCTAGTTTTGAGCAGTTGAAGCAGTTTCTTACAAATGCTCTAGTTATAAAGATTACAGATATGGACAAAGAGTTTGTGGTATGTATAGATGCTTGAAAAAGAGGACTTTGTGTATTTTATATGCAAGGACAGGTAGTATGCTATGAGTCAAGGAAACTGAATGAGCACAAGTAGAATTATGTGATGCATGATCTTGAGTTGGTATCGATCATTCACACATTGAATATGTGGAGGAATTAATATTCTTGGTAGGAGGTTTGTGTTAATGAGTGATCATAGTGGGTTGAGATACCTATTTGACCAACCTAATATGAATGAAAGGCAATATTGGTTGTTATCTATGCTCAGTTATTTTGAGTTCAAGATCAGGTACATTAAGGGAAAAGAGAATAGGGTTGTAGATGCTCTTAGAAGTAGAGGGTAGGTAAATCACATAGTAGTTATGAGTTGATATTGGATAGATTTATAGGATCAGATCCTATAGGAAGTACAATAGGATGACAGGTACCAACATCTTAACCACATGTTACAATACTAGGGTATAAGTGAACATGACGTGGATAATCATCTCACGATAGATGGTTCAGTCAGATTTAGGGATAGGGTCTATGTGCTAGGCAACAGTGAATACAAGAGCTTATCTTGAGGGAATTTCATATTAAATTGTATTTGGCACCTAGGATATCAAAAGACATTAACAGTCATTAAGAAGTTATATCATTTTCTGAACTTGAAATGGCCAAGTACGTTACAAGATGTTTAGATTGTCAACAAGTAAAATCATAGTGTAAGCATCCAAGTGGTTTATTACTATCAATTATGATTCAAAAGTGGAAATGGGAGGTCATTTCCATGGACTTCACTATAGGTTTTCCAATGACACCTAGACAAGATAATTCTATTATGGTTGTGGTTGAAAGGTTGACTAAGGTATGGAGATATTGAGATTACATGGTATCCTAAGAAGATTGTGTCAGATTAAGATGATAAATTCATGCCCAGGTTTTGGAAAGAGTTGTTTAGAGGTTTAAGGATGGGCCTTTAGTATAGCTTATCATTCAAAAACATATGGATTGACAAAGAGGGCCAACAGGATTCTTGGGGAAATTTCTAGAATGTATGTTATGCATCAGCAACAGAAGTCAGAAGAGTATCTTCCACTGATGGATTTTGTGTATAGTAATGGGTATCAAGAATATTTGAACATGAATTTATTTGAGGCACTTTATTGGAGGATTTGTAATAATCCTATCAACTACATTGATCCAATGAATAGGGTATTGATTGGACCAGGAATGTTAGACAAGATAGAATAGGAAATGTAGGTAATCAAGAAGAATATAAATACAGGACAAGATAGGTAGAAGAGTTATGTAGATCAAGAAACAATATTTAAGGATTTTCAGGACAAGGAACATGTGTACTTGCACATCAAGCCCAAGAAGATCTCCTTTAGGATTGGGTCATGTGCCAAGTTGACACCTTGGTATTGTGGGCCTTTCATGATACTTAAGAGGATTAGACCAGTGGCCTACCAACTTGCACTACCTCTGATTGTGAAATTCCATGATGTTTTCCATGTTTCATTTCCTAAAAATTATATGAAATATGTTTATCATGTGATTGACTTTTCTATATTACACATGGATCCAGAAGGAGAATTACAGCAGGAACCTCAGTGCATTTTGTAGAAAAATATGCTCATGCTCTGGAATTGAGAAATAAAAGAAGTTAAAGTGTAGTGGAATCACTTTGGTCTTGATGAAGATAGATGGTAGTTGATAAATCAGATGTAGGCTATGTATCCTTATCTATTCGTTGGTTGAGTTGATGTATTTTTGTTGGTGGGAAAAGTTTCCTAAGGTAAGGGTTGGCAACCTTAATAGAGCGAACAAAAAAATTAGTAAGAAGAAGTTAAGAACGCATGTTGAACATGTGAATTATTAAATGTGGACTTGGAAACATACCCAAAGGTCATGCATTTTATGATGTTCCCATAGGGTCCAAACCCTCTACTTCCTCTACAATTGAGAAGGCCTGCAAATCAATTTAGAGAAGCATATACGTGATATATAATTCAATGTGCATACATAAAAGATATGTTAGATCATCATATATAAACATATAATTTTTTGTTCATGAGACAATAACATATCAGGAACAAGACATGAGCCTCTTTATTGATAATGAGTAATATGTATAGGAAAGGTACAACCTGATCCAATCCAAAGCACAGACGAAGCCTTCCTCTAGATCCGTCCATCCTGAGCCATGAAGACAACCTCTCTAACGAATGCAAAGAGATGTTATAAAGATGATGAACATTTCTACAAAGGAAACAAGGGTTTCCATAGATATTGGGAGTGTGGGGGGGCACAGGAAAATCAGACTTAATCTGGGAGAAAAATGGGTATAATGTTGACAGCCATTCTCTTATATGTTTTAGGCCCACCCAAGGTGTGTATATATACCACTTGAAATTAGTTAATTCAGTTGTGCTATGGGATCCTGTAGGTGGGCTCTTGGTAAAACCCATGAACCCCACCCAGAAAATAGCATAATATTTTTTGTTTTCATATTTAAAAAGGTATACATGGGTATGCAGTTATAGAACCCATGTGTGTATGCGCTTTTGAATAGGAAGAGTTGCGTATGCAATTTTAAATATTTCTTTTTAATAAAGGATTAAGTCTACATGGGAAAGTGTTTTCCAAGGCCATACAAGAGCATAAAAATCTACAGGAGTGCTAAATGTTGCTATAATAGATTCCCCCTAATATATGAGGTCATAAGGGGTACATGATGGCTGAAATATATTAAGTATAGATAGAGGAGTCATCTTAAAACCTAGGAGGAGATCACCATATTCGAGCTCATTGAATACCTATGGAAAGGAGTCAGAAATAAAACTCATGTCTGAGGCGGGCATACTCATGCTCATAAGTAATAAAGCATGTCCGCTAATCAATTATAAAATAGATCTAGAATGTATACATAAGTGAACAAAAGGAGTTTTAGAATACATAATGGATCATCATATCATAGCCGCAAAAAAACACAGCAAAGCTATGTCTTACTATCACATATAGAATTGTTGAAAAATGTGCAACAAGAAATGTTAAATTTAGAATGTGCTAAAAATAGACATGTTAAAAATAGCATGTCTAAAAATAGCAGTTTGGCCAGTGAGGTCATTGGCCACATTGGGTGAGAGGTGAAACTACAAAAAATAGAAAGTTCTAAAAATAGCATCGTATTTATAGAAGTCCCTAGTCTAACTATAGGAAGTAAAAACGAATTTGGTCTTCACAACAGTTTAAAATATTAATTAATTAATCTCCATGAGTTAATTAATTATGGAAAATTAAACTTGAAGTCTTTGTGAGAACATACAATTAGTTGTCCCACTGATTGAGGAATTTATCCTTAATTTCCTCCATTGATTGAGGGAATAAGTATGAGTTCTATAATGAAAGAATCAATTGACTTAGTTCTAACTAGTCAAGTCCAGTTAAATTATTTTAACAAGCTGTTAAAATAATAAAATATAGTATTTTAATTCTTGCATGCATGTGACAACTATTATTTTAGATAACTGAGAATTCACTCATGGATAATTGTTGCATGTCAGTTCTGTCAGAGACCCAGTTGGGATCAGATGTGGGACAGTGTACTATCAGATGCTTGGATATTTCTAGTAAGTATTCCTTGCATGGAGAAGGATCTATTATAGGATATTGGAGGACTTGTGGCCTATATATTGAGGCCTGGGTAGTCCATCATTTTCATCTTCTGATTGAAGATCATCAGGATCTTCTAATTACAGAGACAGCAGGATAGCTATTGAGCTGATTCTTTTTGTATGTCGTTAAGGATCTCCACTTGATTGATAATACATGGTTGGGGTTTTATGTTTGTGCTTTCCCCTGGATATATCTTGTGTTATGTGTGGTTATTTCTCTTGATCAGTTATGCATGTTTTTACTTGATGTTGCTCATGAATTCAATTATGCTTCCGCTTAATGTTTTGTAGAAGTAGAACAAGTATTATTCTTTAGGACATTGCATATATCGGTTTGTTCTACAGGTGAAATTTCTACATGGTATCATAGCACATGTGATCAAGCCAAAACAGTATACTAGGAGGAGAAAATCAAAGTTTATTATTCAGGATATAGATCTCAAGTTCTTATCACATCTATTTCATTGATGGCATTCTATGGTTTGAGGCTTGAGTATGCCCTTGACAGCAACTCAAACTATATAGTTTGGAAGGATTGCATGGAGGAAGTTTTGGAAGATAATGGTCTTAAGGATTTCATTGATCAAGAAATCCCTAAGCCTATTGACAAGACTGAGCAGGTGGAATGGAGGAAGTGTGTGGCTAGAGCTAGGAGAATTATCTTGGAGGGAGTGCGAGATCACATTGTCTCGAGCCTACATGGGAAGGAGACTCTACATGCAATGTGGAAAACATTGAAATATTTATATCAGAATAGCACTGATCAAAGGAAGCTGGCACTGAAGGACAAACTTGAAAAGATTAAGTGTGAAAGGGATGAGATGATCTCTATGTATTTGACCAAGCTCATCACATGGAGGGATGAGCTTGCAAGTCTAGGGGATGTGACATCAAATGAGGATATGGTGAGTCTAACACTCCTTGGCCCTACTAAGAGCTGGTATAGCTACCATGAATTAGTGAATGGAAGGGAGAAACTGCTAGATTGGGAATGACTATGGTCGGATTTGATGCAGGAGGAGATCAGGCAAAGCACCAGAGACAGTTATTCATCCATGCATGATGAGGAGAATTGTGCCTTAGCGAGTAATGCAAAGAAGAGGAAGGAGAAGGCTTCTATTTCTGAATCTAGTTCTTATAATGATGGAAATAAGGTTGACAAATTGAAAGTGCGATGCTTTCATTGTCATGAGGTGGGCCATTATGCTGCAAATTGTCCACGGAGGAAATCCAAGAAGGGATCCGGGGAAGGATCTGAAGGTGAGGAACTTGCTTCACAATTTGAGTTGGATTTCACACTCTTCACATGCATGGTTTCATCCATGGTTGGAAGTGGTTGGTTTGTTGATAGTTGAGCTTATTTCCACAAGACTGGCGACAAGAGTTTGTTCAGTACTTTGGAAGAGAAAGATCTACATATACTCATAGTGATGGGTAATCATGAGAAGTATAGTGTCTCAGGTTTAGGCATATTTATTCTTCATAGGGAGCATGGATCTCACCTTACCTTGACCGATGTCAAGTATGTACCAAGACTGAAGAGAAACATGGTGTCGATTGCGATGCTGGAAGACAAAGGCTATGATGTAGTCTTTAGTAAGGGAAAGGTTTTCCTTAGACACATCATCACTAGACAGGTGAAGCAGATTGGTTCATAGGTCAAGAACCTATATGCTCTTGAGGTTCAAGATACATGCAAAGCGTTGAGTAGCAAGGCAACTGATGGAGACTTAGTGGTTGAGAGGGAGGGTATATTACCTCTCAACATGTAGAGCTAGAAGAAGTCTTAGATGATTGTGGAGGAGCCATGATTGGTGCAGCAACTTCAGGAGGTTGTGGAGCAGCCACAACAGGGGAAGCTGAGTGGAGATTGAGTAAAGACATCTACTCATGCAAAGACCTCCAGTAGGGGGAAACTTCAAGTCAGGTGGGCTGAGGGATCACATGCAGCCATACCTCTAAGTAGGAGGTGGGGCGATGTAGAGTGATCGTCCCAAGGAGGAGAGGTAGGATCCTTGAGGTACCCAACATCTTAGATGAGACTTTGATACATGAGCCCCTATGAGGAGTGGCACGAATTCATTGATTGGGTAGAGATAGATGTGGATGGAGTGGAAGAGAGAACGACAGTGCAGGGAATCCTTGGACAACGCATAGCTAGTAGGCTACAGTAATGCGAGAGGCACAAGTGTTTTCGATAGTGCTAGGTGGCACAAAGAGGTGTGCAATGGTGCGAGATGTATGGAGATGTTGCAGTAGTGAAAATGTCAGAGAGGGAGCACTTGTCAGTAGCAGGTAGATCTTTAGTATCAGAGTATGTTCCTAGCCGAACAGAGTGGTCAGTTGGGAGTGTTTTTGTTCCAAGTTTTGTTGGAGCAAGTGGACCAGGTAGATGTGTTGCATGTAGAACATTCCAGAGTTACAGGATCGGTTTCGAGAGAAAGCCTTTCTTGTTGAGAGGGAGCGTTGAAAAATGTGCAACAAGAAATGTTAAATTTAGAATGTGCTAAAAATAGACCTGCTAAAAATAGCATGCCTAGAAATAGCATGTCTAAATTTAGCAGTTTGGCCAGTGAGGTCATTGGCCACATTGGGTGAGAGGTGAAACTTCTAAAAGTAGAAAGTTCTAAAAATATCATTTCTGGGTCCCTTCCTATTTATAGCAATCCCTAGTCTAACTATATGAAGTAAAAATGAATTTGGTATTAACAATAGTTTAAAATATTAACTAATTAATCTCCACGAGTTAATTAATTATGGAAAATTAAACTTGAAGTCTTTGTGAGAACATGCAATTAGTTATCCCACTGATTGAGGAATTTATCCCTTTTTCCTCCACTGGTTGAGGGAATAAGTATGAGTTCTATAATGAGAGAATCAATTGACTTAGTTCTAACTAGTCAAGTCTAGTTAGATTATTTTAGCAAGTTGTTAAAATAATAAAATATAGTTTGTTAATGCTTGCATGCATGTGACAACTATTATTTTAGATAATTGAGAATTCACTCACGGATAACTATTGCATGTCAGTTCTATCAAAGACCCAATTGAGATCAGATGTGGAACAGTGTACTATCAGATGCTTGGATATTTCTAGTAAGTATTCCCTGCATGGAGAAGGATCTATTATAGGAGATTGGAGGACTTGTGAGCTATATATTGAGGCCTAGGTAGTCCATGATTTTTGTCTTCTAATTGAATATCATCAGGATCTTCTGATTACAGAGAAAGCATGATAGCTATTGAGTTGATTCTCTTTGTATGTTGTTGAGGACCTCCACTTGATTGATAATACATGGTTGGGGTTTTATGCTAGTGCTTTCCCCTGGATATATCTTATGTTATGTGTGATTATTTCTCTTGATCATTTATGCATGTTTCTACTTGATGTTCCTCATGAATTCGATTATGCTTCCGCTTAATGTTTTGTAGAAGTATAATAAGTATTATGCTTTAGGACATTGCATATATTGGTTTGTTCTATAGGTGAAATTTATACATAGTGATGCAACAAACTGTACCAATGATTCCCGGGTGTGTGTGAGATGTTTCAAAACTCATGAGGGGGTGGCTCTTCAAGTAGCCCCCCACACGCCCGGATGCATACCTACTATGCTACAGCCTCAGATGCAGTTCAACAGAGTTGATGTTTTCGGTTCCTACCGATCGCAGTGTTCATAGCATGCACGTCTCCTCCAGATGATCCATTTAGTTTTTTAGAGCCCTTCCTTGTTGAACAGGGCTTCTCTGGTTGTTCTACCCTCCCTCCCAGCCATTTTTTGAGGGAAGGTGCTTTGTATATCATGTACTCAGATTTTATTGTATTCAGTCCTTACTCATGTTTTCGCAGGTGCATTATGTATATGGGACACATTGTATTATTTTCTGGCTTTGTTATGCCAGCATGTCATGTACCATTCAACATGTACTTCATTGCTCAGTTTTATATTTCTAGGAAAACCAAAATTTTTGTACTAAGTTATCTCGGTGGGTATGGCTATGCCTCCCCCACCTCATTGAGGTCCGGTACCACAACATAAAAGGAGACTTTGATTAGTCTTTCCCCCTCTGTCCCTATCCTCTTTCACTTCGGCTTCGTTGGTCTCTCTCTTTCTCTTTGACTCCCTTGTGTTGTCTAGTGATTGTGTCTTTACAATGTACTTTGGTCATACGTTTTGCTCCTAAAACTCGTACGTTGGGGGGCAATCTGTTATCACTAAAAAATTGATCATCTAAGATAATTTACTATATGGATCGAAGTACACCATGTAAAGCCAATTTTACCATAGTAAAATTACTTTCACTGTGAGAAATTACTTAATAAACCACCTTTCTTAAGTAATTTATAGTTAAACCCATGAAGAATAATTAAATAAATCACTATTTATTTGATTTTCTTCTAAGAATAATTAATTAAACCATTGTTTAATTATTATTCCTTTTCATATTTGACCCAATCATGAAAAATAAATGGATAAATCATTAATTATCTTATTTTTCTCCAAGAACAATTAATTAATCACTAATTAATTATTATTCTTTGTTAAATTTGATTAA
>APFE030340325.1:0-13098 GCA_000404065.3 Pinus taeda
AGCAGAAGGTGTGTAATTCTAGTAGTAGAAATATGACAAATACTAGCCCAAGAAACATTGTTTCTATGGAACACCTTTTTGGTAGAAACGATGCTACAAAAACGAATGAAGAAAAGGAAATTGACCCCCGAGAATTTATTGAGTGAATATCAGCTTCCCCGAAGACCCAAAAGTTGTCAAAATTGCTTAAGGTACTTCTAAAGAAGAGAACTAAAATCTAATTGTTTTGCTAATTGAATATTGTGATGTTTCAACTATTTGATATGATGAGCTTAAGGGCTAGAAGAAAGACATTATGGAGCAAGACATTATGGAGCACACTATCCCCTTAAAGGATGAAGATGCTAAACCATTCAAGCAAAAGCTTAAGCAAATTAATCCTAAGTCAACCCCATTGGTTCATGAAGAGTTACAAAATATGCTCACTACTGGGATTATCACACAAACACGACATTCATCACAGTGTTCTAAATTGGCGGGTTTCTGCATGGTGGGTTGCTGCATTCTCAGGGTTCGAAGGGTCGAATCGTCAGAGATATCTAGAGTGCAGAGCCTAAATTTGATCAGTTTCTTGGGTCAATGCAAACTTAATCCTATTAGAAACTTTTTTAATAATTATAATTATCAATTATAATTGCTATTTTTTTAATTTATTTTTAATTTAATTTAATTTAATTTTAATTTGTTCTATATGATTGACTGAGTCAAAACGTTAAAAAGCATTACATTACTAGCATCGCTACATATTGGCAAGAGAGCCACTTTTTAATAATAAATTATTGAGATATATTGCTATTTTTAATTTATTTTTAATTTAATTTAATTTTTTTTCTATATAATTTCACTGAGTCAAAATGTTAAAAAGGGAAAGGGCATTACATTACCACATCTCTATCATATTGGGCAAAGAGAGCACCTCTCCGCGCAATAATGTGAAAAATATTAAAAATATAAAATTTTAGTGAAATTAGAATTACATTTTTATATTTTTTATTGTAAATTGAAACTTTGGTATTACTCAGCAAAACATGGATAAGTTGATTTTCCATATGACTCCCATAGGAGTTTGTTTCTTCTTCTCCAAGATATATAGGCTAAGGACTAGACTCTAACACCATTATGAGAACCCATAGAAGAATAGAAGAAGAGACTTCATGGAACTAGGCGCTTATGCTAGTTGCAAGATGTTCGCACCATTCCAAATGCATACCCAACCAAACAAGACACATAGAGTGCTCATATGATAGCAAAGACAACATCATACTATTAAAAAAATAAAAAAGCCCGAGACAAAAATATAGGAAATTGACCTCTTTTACAAGGAGATGCCCTTTGGCACACCATGAACACGCAAGGGAAGGGAACCTTGATGGGACAAAAAAAATACCCCACAGTAAACAGACCCAAAGATGTAGGCTAGGACCAGCCATAAAAAGACAACAATATGCTGGCATTATTAGAAGCCATTACATATGTGACAGAGACATTAGACAAAGAAATATCATTTCAAAGACAAAGGAAGGATAAAGGTGATGTTTTAACAATTATTTCTACACCATAATCTTTACCATGATATTGACCTATAGTAATGAGCGCCACAATAGAGATTTGATTTTGTCAAAAAATACCTGAAAAAATTGGAATATATTATTAAATATTAAATAAGAATTTGATTTCAGATTTTAGGTTTCTGCGATTTTCAGATCTGTATACATCTTTTTCCTAAATTTGTAGTTGTGATTGACGTTTGGTGGTTCTAAACGTCGATCACAACTACAAACCTCAAGAATTTGATTTTTTTGGAATCATAAAAAAATTAATAATTTAAATATATAATCATTATTACATATAATATAATAACTAACAAACTATACGAAGTCGTGTGCTATGCGAATTCGTATGAGTTATTGAAGCAAAAGAGGATTCTAATAGTAGTTATTGAAGCCAATGATATGGTCTCGTATGACCTAAAATGAGTGCCCTGGGTCCGGATCACATACTTGCCTCGTACTAAATCGTAGTAATAAATTTAAACCATTTTTTTATAAAATGTAATTAAAGTTTTATAAAAAGTTGTTGATTTTTTAAATATATTTATATTAAAAGGAATATTATAAAAATAAGTTCTGAATATTTGAGTTTTTAAATATGTATTATTTCGGAAGGATTTTAAATAAAATTTGAAATTAGGAATTGATTTATTTTTTAGTTTTGAATATTTAATTTTTAAATATATATTAAATATAAAAGGATTTTAAATAATTCCAAACTTGGGAGGGATATAGTTTTGAGTTTTGAATAACATAGAAATTTTAGAAATAACTGATAAGTGTGATTGTGTTTTTATTTTGTGAATTGTAATGTTAAGATTATTATAAAAAAAAAATCAAATGGATGAAAATAATATGGGTAGAAAAAAGTATTATTGTTATATATATATATATAGTGATTAAAATTTATTTTTTATAAGATTATATCGAATTCGAATTTGAGTTTAATAACTGTGCTTTATAAACTGATTATATAGGTATATAGGCAAAAGGCTATATAGATGATAATGCAAATACTTGGTAGTTGAAAAATTTGGCAAGACATAGCCAAAGCACTAATGGAGAAAAGCCTGAGAATCAATTAAAGGAGAAAAGCGTGAATCATTTCATATCCATCAAGTTCTCAGAAGTGTTGATTTTTGTAGTCTTTTGCGCAAAATATATAGTTATTTTATTTCAATGGGTTGGCATACTTTCTTTGTGTTTAATTTTGGACAACGCAGGGTGCATGGACGTTGACATGACAATGTTAGATGTGTTTTAATTTACATTTTAAAAAGATTTATACTTACTTAAATATATCTAATAAATCTATTTGAAGTTGACTTATGGAGACTGTAAATTATGGGAATACTCTAAAATTTAAGGATGAAGAGAGATCAATTGTTTTACCTCTCTCTTGATGTGTAAATTCCAAATATTCGCTAAACCTGCAATCTACATAAATATGCCCATCTAGAATTAAGTACTACCAATATGGTATTTGAAATTGTCAAAAAAATCCCAACTATATAATATAATACTTTAACATTTCTCATAACAAAAAAAATTATATACATTTAACAAAGAAAAAGAAAAAAATGTCAGACTTAAAATATAGAATCATTTATGAAAAAAAAATATCTCTATCCTCACTTTTATTTTTTTATTATCTACTTAATAACTAAAAAACCAAAAATTACAAATATTTTAATAATCAAATTTTATAACAAAAAATTACAAATATTTTAATAATCAAATTTTGATTTTAATAATCAAATTTTATGGATTTTTTAATAATCAAATTTTATGGATTTTTTAATAATCAAAACATATAAATATATCAATATCTATAATTTATTTGAATTAATTATCCAAAGTAACACATTTTAAAATTGAAAATTTCTCTAACTTATATCTAAACAAGATGATCCATTTTCTTTATCAAAACAGGGTGATCCATCAACAGAGAATAACTTACTGCAGCAGGGCAGGCCAAAGAAAATTAATTACATGCAACCCAGCAGCAAACCACACCCATTCCCACACTTAGTACTAATCATAATAGCCCATACACTCAATAAAACTGGAAGTTGTTTTTAGTGCAATTTTTTGGAAATTTTTTTGGTGGGTTTTTTCAGTTAAATTTCTTTAAAATCTGGCAGCAATTTATTGAAATCTTGAAATCACAAGCTTAATGGATAATCTCTGTCTAATCAAAGTGTACTAGGATTTTTCAGAGTGCTGAATCTAAATATGCAAGTAAAAAGCCATCTTAAATAACACGAATCAAACACCAAAAAAATCCAAAAAATTACACTAAAAACAACTCCATAAAACTCCAATAAAACCAAAAAAAAATAGTAGAAAAAACAACTTCATAAAACTCCAATAAAACCAAAAAAAATAGTAGAAATGTGCGCTGAACCACTAGAGTGGAGTAAAATATTAATAGAGTAGCGCTGAACCATTGGAGCCGAGTAGGGGATTAATAAAATAGCACCAATCCACTACAGCAAAATTGCAAAGCATAGTTATCCGATTTCGCTTACTCGGGCCAACAATTCGAAAATTCAGCGATTTGGTTCGATTCAGTTGGTAATATGTTAAAATACGATTTAGTACACAACACGCTCTCTGAATAAATTTGTTTAATTTTTTAAAATTTACTTGTCAAATCATCGATTTTTTTTAAATTTATTGGTAAAGTCATCCTCCATTTTCCTCAATTTTGTCTAGTATTTGGCGATTTGAAAACTGCAAGCCCAGATGAGATGATTTGTGAAATTTCCCTTTCCGCTATGATAGGAAAATGAAAAAAGTGACCAAATGTGATAACAACATACTGTAGATGTGGCCTTTGACCTTTTTAGGTAGGCTTTTCAAGATATGTAAGGTTGGAAACATAGTTTGTACTACTACCCAATAGTGAAAAAGGAAGGGCCAATGAGTATATATATATAGTATAAAAATGAAATTAAGTAACTTGGTTATTTAAACTTTCGTCTCAAAGCGAAATATAAATATAAAGTGAAATATATATCAAAGAGATTTAGAAGAGTCGATGAAGGAGCACGTTGTTAAACCGAAATATAAAGTGAAATATATATCAAAGAGATTTAGAACAGTGGATGAAGGAGCAAGCTGTTAAGCGGTCCGTAAGCAAAGGTCACCAGTTCTAGTCTGGCCGATACCAAAAAATATTTCTACTCGTGCGGCTCAGACTGGGTGTGATCCCCGGGTGACTTTGACAGCTTAGATGCCTCTGAGTAGTGGCCTCTCAGCTGTGATTTTCATAATTCACCCACTTATCAACCAAAAAAAATATAAAATGAAATATTTAAAATGCCTTTTTTGTACTGCGGTGAATTTTGTAAACATTATTTTAATTTAAAAAGTCATTTTTTTAAGGGTGAGAATTTTGTAAATATTATTTTATAAATTAGAGTATCATTTTTTTTTTTAATCTAGTTTTTAATATTAATGGCTTTTTTCTATATAGTATTATTAAGTAGGGAGTATAGGAATGATATTTAAGTGTTTATTTGTAATAAGATTAGTTAGAATTTAATTATTTTTGGGAAAATAGAATAAATGGTTTTTTTGGTGTTCTGAGTTATTAGAAGATTTCTAATATTGAGACTAGTTCTACTCAAATAACAGTTGACTTATTCTTTATTCAATTAATAATTAAAAAAATACTTCATAATATTATTAAGAAATTACCTCATAATGTATTATTGGAAAACAATTTTATTAACTATTAATTAATTGAACCTTGTGATTCTTTTTTGTTTACGACAAAGAGTTCTTTCTTCTCATTTTATAGTTTTCACATCTAAGTTTTTTTACTAATATTAATATCTTAATTTTATTTGCACATTTTATAACTTAATAGGAAATGAATATTGAGATTTTTGATTTATATATAAAATATATTATAATAAAATTAATACTTTGTATTGAATTTTAGATAATCAATTTTTTTAATGTCAAATTCAGATTCGAATTTAAACCTAAAAAACTACCAGGGACACACCAGCCAAAAAAACAAAACAAAATCAAATAAATAAAACCCTTTAAAATTAACAAAACAAGATTAAAACTGGACCACGGGAGTGAAATGCGGAGCAGACCCACGTTAAGAAAAACAAAGTCGAAGATGATCGGCCATGTTCTATAGAACTTGGAACTCAAATTTGATAACTGTGATAGCTGGTATTAGGTAAACCATCTGCTGCTGGTTGGAGTTTGGTAATTGAGACATGTACATGTCACTTGTAATTTTTTAATTTTTTATTCATTGGTTTTCATACATGGATGAAATTTGATGGTCAAATGATTTATTATGGGATAATTTGCTTATAAAATATTTTTGAAATTTTATAAAAATTTTAAAATTCTTTTTTATTCCTGAAAATAGTCTAATTTGATTTGATTTGAAATTCCAATAAGGTCCAAGAAGTATAGGTTATATTACTTTCTCTAATTTTATGAGACGTACCACATGCCTTTTGTTACTGTGTAAGAGCTCAAAATTTATCCAGTAATCGTTCACATGTTCACTTCTAATCCAGGTCGGTTCAAATTTCATTGGATGATCGTTTTTGTTTACGGAGGTTCGACCGTCGTCAACAACAATAAAAAGATATTAGCGCTAATGTGTTTTCCATATGGGGATGTAGCTCAGATGGTAGAGCGCTCGCTTAGCATGCGAGAGGTACGGGGATCGATACCCCGCATCTCCAGAGGAATTTTGGGTGGAAGATCGCAATTGACCCTGTGTGACGATTTAAGCCCTGTGTGACGATTTAAGCTTATCCCCGGCTGCTGAAATTTCTGACTGATTCCAAAGAAAACATGAAGAGGGCCTGCCAATAACATGCCACAAAGTGATAGAGAGGAGAAGATGATGTATCACCTTTCTTATTAATGATTCAATATTATATAATATTATTAATTATTATATATAATATATCTATTTATATTAATTTTGAATTAAAAATAAAATAGATTAAATTTTAATATATTTATTTAATAATCTGTATTTTTTTTGTTATTTATGGGACTCGTGTTCAAGTAAATATCTCATTTATTAAACTACGATTTAAGTTTATCCCCGGCTGCTGAAATTTCTGACTGTGATTCCAAAGAAAACATGAAGAGGGCCTGCCAATAACATGCCACAAAGTGATAGAGAGGAGAAGATGATGTATCACCTTTCTTATTAATGATTCAATATTATATTTAATAATCTGTATTTTTTTTGTTATCTATGGGACTCGTGTTCAAGCAAATATCTCATTTACTAAACTATTTGTTATTTTGCTGCGTCCAAGTGTTTTTTTTGGTTGCACAATCCGTCATTAAAGACAATCTTAAGCCATCTACCCTCTTCCATTTGCTCAATTTTTTATAAATACCTTATGACTTGCATTATAGCAATTGCTTCAATAGGAGCAGCCCATGTTTCACTTAACAAGATAGCATAAGGAACTACATTTTCAATTTTGAATTTGTTTGTAATCAAATGCTTTTGAATTTTCTCAATTTGTTTCCACTGCATGTTGGATGCACTGCTAGCTCAAAGTTCTATGGTAATTTTTTCTAAATACCTTATGACTTGCATTATAGCAATTGCTTCAATAGGAGCAGCCCATGTTTCACTTAACAAGATAGCATTAGGAACTACACTTTCAATTTTGAATTTGTTTGTAATCAAAAGCTTTTGAATTTTCTCAATTTGTCTCCACTGCAAGTTGGATGCACTGCTAGCTCAAAGTTCACAACCATAGAGAATCACCAGAATCACTAAAAGCCCAAAAAGAGTTTGAGTGGTTTTCCAGTCCCATAACTTTGTCTCTCTACACCTATTTTGAAAAGCATAAAATGTTTTCCAACCACCCAAAGTTCTTTTCTTTCTACAACCATCCCAGAATAGATTTTTGTTGAAATTAATTTCGAGATATTTGTAATTTGTAACTTCTTCCAGAATGTTTCCTTCAAAGTAGAACTTATGCTGGTTATGTTTTCTTTTTTTAGAGAAAACCACTACTTTCGTTTTGTTGATATTGACTTGCATTTCCACACCTCCACAAAAATGCTCAAGGGATAGTAAATGCTCTTGTAAACCAACAACTGATTTAGCAATTAGAATAAAGTTATTTGCATACAAAAGAAGCCTTATAACAAATTTTCCAAAATATATACCATCACCCCCTTGTGAATTTAACCACTCCTCAAGCTTGTCAATATATAAACCAAAAGGGTAGGAGAAAGTGGGCAACCTTGCTTGACCTCGATATCGCTTCTAAAATTTTCATAAATGCTTGTTGAAGTTCTAATTTTGACTTTCACCTCTTCACGTAGCCTATGCGCAACCGCTCTCAAATGTTTAGGAACCCTAAGTTCCTCTATTCTGTGCCAAATCTTATCCCTAAGAACCGTGTCAAACGCTTTTTCGAAATCAACAAAGCAACAAAAGGCTTCTTCCTTTCTCTCCCAAACTTTTTCAATGATGTACCTTAAAGTTAGACAATGATCAAATGTGGAATGTTTATGTCTAAAACATGCTTACCCTTTAGCACGCTTATCTCTTTCTTCTGACCACTTGCTAATTTTATTTTTCTAGCATTCTTTCAAATAACTTTGCAAACAAAGGGTTTATCATGATGGTCCTATAATTGGAGGGATTATTGACGTCACCATTCTTGAAAAGAGGTATTGCTAGACTAGTTGTCCAATCTATGGGGAGCCCCTATTGTATGATGTTGAAAATTTTTGTAATATGAGGTGCAAGAATCTTTGAGCCCCACTTTAAATATTCTGCTCGGAGTTCAGCTAAGTCTTTTGTTGTTACAACACCCAACTTCTTGATACCCATCTCCACCTCTTGCACTGTGAAGAGTTCAGTATCAGTGTTGACCAAGGGGGGAGGGTCAACCTTCAGATCCTACTCATAGAATTGTCTTGCATAGTCAAACCATTTAGATGCTGTAAATTCTTTTTCAATTTGTATCTTTCTCGGTTGGATCTCCTTCCAAAATAATTTGGGATTAACTTTCCTAAGGAAGATTAGTTCTTCCCTCCTTGAAACCATGAAATCGGCCTTTTTCTTGCTTAATAACTGCTTGTAAGATTTGAGCTTTATGTTATCCTTGTTTGACTCTTTCCATGTTCTCTTTGCCTTCTTGCATTCCTCGTCAAACCAAGCATTAACAAAAAACCAATTTGTCTCAGACTTCTTAATTTTTGCTATTTTTCACTCTGCAAGTGCACATTAAATTAAATGTGCTAATTCATGACTATGAAGATTGTGAATTGTGATTTTCTCCTTCTCGAAGAGCCTCTCTAGCGTCATTTTGAAGGTATTACAATTTTCTGGTGTCAAAAGATTTATGCCCTTTGGGAGATTTTGTTGGACATGTTGAATTTTTTACTATAATTATTTCTTTCTAGTCCAACAAAAACTTAAATAAATTGGCTTGTGATCTGGTTTTAAGTCTCAAAGCTGAACTCCAATCAAAACTTTCTCCATTTTCTCACACAAACCATGCGAGCAAATTCCATAATCTACCACACTTGCTCCATTGTAAGTATTGCAAGTGAAATTATCAGACTTTGTCCATCTATTCAAGCCATTACAAATGTTTAAATCAAAGGCCCCACTTAGAGTAAGCAAATTTTCACCAAAGAGATTGCAACCCTTGTCCTCTGAAATTCTTTCACACTGATAATTACTCTCTTATGTAAGCCAAATAGGGTTGCAGTCTTTTTTTACAACAAAAAATGCTAGCTTGCTCACATGTAGTCCTAGCATTGAAATCACCCACTATAAGGACTTCACCTAGCTGAGAATATGTTGCAATATATGCCTTCAAGGCTGCAAATGGATCTTTGTGGTCAAGCCCTCTACCTTTGTAGATTTTTGAAACTTGTGGCGCAAAATAACATGTTGCAATTCTGACGTGGTTTCCATTTTCTAATATTTTAAACCAAATGAATTGTTTATTTGAGTCTTATTTTTCTAACTGAATGAGACGACCTTCTTTCTCCCTCACTAAAACCATGATAGCCCGTGCCCTTTTCCATTCCCTTCTGCCTTGTTCCACACCACCATCTTCCAGTATCCTTCAAACAAAGGTTCCTTGCACCCTTCATGCTCATGTGTTTCTATGAGGCAAATTATGTCTTTATCTTCCGCAATAGGCCCTAACGTAGGTGCTCGTCTCCATGGGTAACCTTTGCAGGTCCAACAAACTAATCTTAAGGAAACCTAGGTATGATTTGATTGCTATTTATTTTGACATGCAAGACTCACATTTGAGTCTTTGTCCCTGCTTCCCCATACTGACTTTGCTTCCTGATTTCCTGTTGAAGAGTTTGTTGCCTCTTCTTTATTACCATCTTGTTGCCCTTTTCCATTCCCTACTACTTTGTTCCACACTTGCATCTTCTAGATCCTTCAAACAAAGGTGTCATGCACCCTTCATGCTCATGTGTTTCTATGAGGCAAATTATGTCTCTATCTTCCGCAATAGGCCCTAACCCAGGTCCCCGTCTCCATAGGTAACCTCTGTAGTTCCAACAAACTAATCTTAAGAAAACCTAGGTATGACTTGATTGCTATTTATTTTGACATGCAAGACTCACATTTGAGCCTTTGTTCCTACTTTCCCATACTGACCTTGCTCCCTGATTTCTTGTTGAAGAGTTTGTTACTTCTTCTTTATTACCATCTTGTTGCTCTGTTTTGGAAGGAGGTCCAAATCAAGCTATCACAACTTTACCTTTATAAATCCACGCTCTCTTGCCTTCATCTCTTGTTGCCCTAACCTTTAACATTTCCTCCCTCCTTTCCTCTTGTTGTTTTACAATTAAATATTCTTCTAGGAAAATGCGAGAACCCCTCAAGAGATGATTCTTGCTTAGAATGATATATTTATCACACAAGCTAGGCATGAGGACTTTTATGGGCCTGGCTCTCACCTCGTTAAACTTACCCACCCTCCATGCTTGGCATATTTGTCCTTGTCATAACAACTTGTCTTTCAAGAAGTCTCTTGCAAGGTCAAGAGTACATTCATTTTTCCCATAGTCTTTCACCCCTTTAATAATTATGTTTGTTGCTCTAGTTTTTCTTTCCTTGCCTTCTCTATCTTGCATGTTTTCAACTCGAATGTTTGTTTCTCTTTCCTTATTAACAGAATTGCTAATTACTTGAGCCCAAGTTTTGGAAACTTTGGTGGAATTTCTTTTCATTTCTTCTCTTGCTTTCTCTTCATGGTTGTCTATTTGGGCAATCGTTTTCCATTTATCCTGGGATGATTTCTCATTCACCACCTCTGTACTTTCCACTACATATTTCTTTATGTTTTTCACATCCGCCTTCATGCATTATCATTCTGTCTTCCCTATCATGAGTGCTTCCTGTAGCAATCCCACTTGTTCTTTCAAAATTGTAGCAAACCCACTTGTTCTTTCAAAATTGTATTGCTTTCTGCTAAAGCCTTGTTCTCAGTTGTTATTATATGAATTTTATGATCTCTTTCCTGCACTTTAGCTTCTAAAACCACCAACCTTTATTTCGCATTTAAAAATTCTTTCACTTAAAGATCAGATGCCCAAGTGAGGTGTGGATGTGGGACTATAGAAGGTAGAATCATCAATGACTTTTCCTTTGGACTTCTTGTTGCCACATGCTTGTAAAGGGGCCTTGTTTGAATGATTATTGCGAAGGGCTCGAGTACTTTCCCTTTGAGACCCTTTTTCGTTGTCTACTTCATTTTTAGACGGACTAGTCTTCGTTTTAAAATGCCCCAATATTGTTTGGCATTGACCCAAACCTGCTTCCCATCTTTGGCAGATGACGCAATTTTCACTTGTCCTAGATCATTTGTCTCCACAGTTTTTGAAATCTCTTGTCTTGTTGTCATGTTTGAATGCATTTTCCATCCAACCCGTTCCGAGAAAGATGTAGGTCCAACCTATTCCTCACTGTGTTCTTGTAGAAATCGGTCTCTGCCCTTCTCCTCATTGTTATGTCTGAACCCTGTTCCCCTGTCTATTATTCGCTATCCCATGTCTGTTATGCTATCCGTTGTTGTTATCCGTTGTAGGACTGTCTGCGACTACACAACACCTTAATCCTAAGTACTCTTCCACAATGGGTTGTGAAGTGGCTGCCTCTCCCCGTCTCATAGATGTTTGAATCGTGATCATGAATTCGAGATTGAGCTCTACAAATGTTTCAAGCATGTCGGGGGGACGAAAATCGCCGATGGCTTCAAATTAAAAATACGTATCAACCATCGCTTCAGTTCTCAACCTGGGACCTTGAAGTCGGTGGGCTTTCCTTGGGCTCTGAAGCTCGTGTAGTCCCCTTTAAATGATTCTGTGAGGTTGTCTACTTTAGCAATCTACGAGATCCCTTTAATTGGTGGATAACACAGATTTGAGTTGAGAATAAGTTCATCGACGCCTCGCTTCAAGTGACAATTATGAGCTTCTATTGCACCCTCGTAACCACCTCATGTTCGTGTTTATCGTTGCTCATGGTAATTGTGAGGGAAACATTTTGAAGCATGATCTGGCAACTGCTTCTCCGTGACATCTCGTAACAACTATGGGTGCCAATATTAGTTGTGTTCAGGATTTCCTTTCCAAACCTTGAATAAAGAAAACGACGCAGACCTTCATCAACACCAAACACAAAAGCTATGGTGACTTTTCAAGAAGTTTAAACCCCTAGAATTCGAAACCCGGAACCGATGACTTCGGTATACAAGGTTTTTGTGGCTGGCTTATTTTAAACATTTAAATAAATCATTTTTAATTTTTAGAATTTAATTTTATTAATTTATATTTTTTTAATATAAAAATATAAATTCAAGAAGATGGAGAAAAACTTTAAATAATGGAGTTGTTTTTAGTGTGACTTTTTGGACTTTCCATTACTAGAATCACACAAAAGAATTTGAGGTGAAATCTTGATTTGTGTTATTTAAACTGATTTTTTGACTATATATATATATGGGTTTAACACCCTGAAAAACCCCTAGGGCACTTTAATTGTGCATGGGTTAGCCATCAAGATCATGATTTCAATAAATTCCTAACAGATTTTAGAGAAATTAGACTGGAAAAACCATCGGAAAAGCTTCCAAAAAGTCTCACTAAAGACAACTCGTTAAATAATGTGTTAGATTATATTTGATTAATTTTCTCTGGATGAATAAATTTGGCATTAAAAGAATTATTAGCATATATAAATCTCTTCAACATACATATACATATAATCTTAATTTTTAAAAATGAGACTTTGTTATCTATGTATATAAATATCCGCCTAATCACTTAGGGTTAGGGTGGAGGAATTCTAACAGTTACTGAAGTCGAAGAGACTTTTTGGAAGATAAAAAAGGTTATTTATATTTACTATCTTGTAAATGAAATGGAATCACACTAGATTCTTCTTATTACTCGTATATGTGTTTAACACGGTATCAGAGATCGTGCCCTAGAAGTTTGAGTCATGCTTGTGTGGCCTTCTTCTTTGTCAGGCTTCTCA
>APFE030340336.1:0-17389 GCA_000404065.3 Pinus taeda
AGATAGAAATCTTTATATAAAAATTGAAAATGACAAATTGCTAATACTTGTTGTGTATGTAGATGATATTATCTTTGGCAGCAATGAAGAAGCTATGAGTCAAAGCTTTGGCTTTGTGATGCAGAAAGAATTCGAAATGTCTTTGCTCAGAGAACTGACATACTTTCTTGGATTGCAAATCCAACAAAATGAAGGCAGTATCTTCTTGTCTCAAACCAAGTACCTCAAGCAGATTCTGAAGAAGTATGGCATGGAAGATTCGAAACTAGTATGTACCCCTATGGTTACAGGCTGCAGTCTCAGTGCAAATGATGAATCAACAGCAATGCATCAACCAACCTATAGATCCATGATTGGAAGTCTACTTTATTTGACAGGTACCCGACCAGACATCATGCATGCAGTAGGAATAGTTGGAAGATTTCAGGCAAATCCTAAGGAAACTCATCTTCAGGTAGTAAAGAGAATTTTCAAATATCTTCAAGGAACTCAAAACTATGGCTTATGGTATCCTAAAGATACAAATCTCACTCTTCAGGCGTATACAGATGCATATTGGGCTGGAAGTGTGGATGACAGAAAGAGCACAAGTGGTGGTGCATTCTTTATGGGTTCCAGATTAGTATCTTGGTTCAGCAAGAAACAGAGTTCGATTGCATTATCTACAGCTGAAGCAGAATATGTGGCAGCTACATCTTGCTGCACTCAACTCCTTTGGATGATGCAAACCTTGCAAGATTTCCAGATCACTTGTACACCACCTATCTCCATCTTATGTGATAATACAAGTGCAATCAGCATTTCAAAGAACCCAACCATGCATTCAAAGACCAAGCACATACCGATCAAGTATCACTTTCTCCGGGAACAAGTGTTGGAACAAAAGGTCAAATTGGAGTATGTTCCTTCTAAGGAACAAGTTGTTGATATTCTCACCAAACCACTGCCCAGGGAAACTTTTGAATATCTTAGACAGAATCTGGGAGTAGTTGATGCATCATCTTGATGTTAAACTTGTCTGTTTCAGAGAAAAAGTAGTGTATGCGTGTTGCCTAAGGAGGATCCGCGTACATACGTCAGTTTGTGCAGAGACAGTCGCGTATATGGAAGCTTGATGGATATCAAAAGGGACAAGCTCTGATTGAAAATTGTCTGATATGGGTATGAAAGAGATCATCTGGCACTAGTTTAGGGGGCGCAGATAACTTCTAATGATGCATTGTTGGCATTATCTTAGAAGCTTTTGGTTCTATTTCACAGTTGTTGTTGACTTCTGGTAGAACAGAGGCAGGGGGAGAACAGAAGGAAATCTTGGTTGCTGATCTGAATGGTGATTGACAGACATTGCCGCTATCAGTTATTGGTGACTTTCATAAGTCTTGCTCTGCATATTTCGTCTCTATGTCATGTATCGCTTTTATGGTGTCAAGGTCATGTAACAGCCTATTTTGGTTTCCCCACTATGCCTGGAATGAAGATGTATTATACTTTGTTGTCATATATAATTTTATGATGTATCCCCTCTTGGTTAGGTGAATGATCCCCACATAGTTGGGTGATGGATGTATGTATTGAGTCTTTTTGGTGATAGGAAGGTATTTTATGATGTATATGTCATGGTTCTTCTTAAAGAACATCTTTTATAGATTTTGCCTACAGTTATGGGGAGCATGGCCAGCACAACATAACAGAGATTTCAACATGTACTCAGGGGGAGCACAACCCTTTGCCCTTGATGACAAAGGGGGAGAATGATCTTAAGGATCTTGGTGTTGCCATCAAGTCCAAAGGGGGAGATTGTTGGCATTATGGCATAGGTTTGATGCTATGGCACTGGTGTTGTCCTTGATGGCAACTCTCTTTGGTAACAGATCTCAATTCAGGCTTTGAGAATGAAAGAAAAGGCATATACGCAGGTTCATCTAGAGTAAGGTGCATATACACGCGGGTTAGACGTAACAAAGGCGCGTTTATGTTGGAGAACTTGCTTTTGGACCATGGTAGTTAGTCCTTGGGATTTGAACCTATGGTTTTGGACCACGACATCTCGTCAGATGTGTAGATCCCTAGTATTGGGTCCATGGTATTGGTTTATTATGGTTTTGGACCGTGGTATTGAGGAAGGCCTAAGACTATAAAAGAGAAAGGAGATCATGTGGCAAATGGTCATCTGAATTATTATTGAATATCTGAAAAAGTGGTAGATCTAGAATACTGGTAATTGGGTTATTGTGCAGATCTGGATTTAAATAAAGGAGGAACCTTAAGCGCAAAGAAGAAGTTCTATTGATGGGTCATAATCTTTAAGCTTGAATGATAGTGTCTTTGTATGATTTTGGTCTGTTATATGTGGCTTTTGCTTGATCTATAACACTGATAATCTAGGTTAATTAGTGTTTTTGAATGTCTGAAAGAGTGAATTATCCTTTATAGATCTGTACGCAGGTTCAGTGAAGTGAAGGCGCGTATACACGCTAGTTCAGTGAATGAAAACAGCGTATACGCAAGTTGTTCCAACACAGAAGCGTATGCACGCATGTTGCAGGTTATTGAAATGGCGTATATAATTTAAGTTGTGATCTAACTACTTCTATTTATTGTTGCTGTGTTCTGGGCTCAGTTTTTGGTGTGTGGTTTCTGGTACTGTGTTTTGGGTACTGCTGTCAAAGAAGTATCTACTTGATTAAGATCTAATTGGTGGAAAGGAGATTGGTTGATGGAGAAATTCTTGATGATTGATTGATGTTCATGGATCCAATCTGAAAATTTATGAAACGTGGTCCCTTGAAGAAAGAGAAGGTTGTAGCCTTCTGTAGGCCAGCACCTAGGTACTAGTATCTTGGCTAGTGCAAGAGCTAAGGGGGTTGTTGCTCCCTTCTAGGAGAAGTTGGAGAATGAGAGAGGGTTCTAGCTCTCTGCAAGTTGCAGCCTGCGTACTGGTAAAGGACTGCACCAATACATTGTAAAAGAAATTTCTAATTTAAAAGAAGATAGAGACGAATTGCAGCAGGTGGTTTTCACCCACATTGGGTTTCCACCTTATATCTTGTGTTCTTGTGTGTGATTGTCTTTCTGCTCTGTTTTACTGTCTCAGGTTACTGGTTAATTGATTCTGCAACACATATTAACAATCATCATCAGAAAGATAAAGTAAATTAAAAGTTTGCTTTGTATACGCAAGTTTCCTTCTGCATAAGTTGCGTATATACGCAGGTTTAACTAACTGAAGTAGCGTATATCATTTGTTTTAGAAAATGAATATTTGACTTGATAATACTGATTCACCCCCTCCCCTCCCCCCCCTCTCAGTATTATTTCCAACAAGTCTGGCCATGCTAAGCACCTTTAATATTAGTTTTGTGGCTCTAGGCCATGTTTTGGTTTTTATGTATCATTCTACAAATCATTTCCACTCCTTCCTATGGTTTTGAAAGACATTTTAGTTAAACTTAGTATATGTAATCTCAAGACCTTAAATTGGTGGTTTTGGGTTGGTTTCCCCTTTAGGCAGCCCTTAACAACAAGTAGAATTGTTTGTACTCATTTTCATCAATAATTAAATGTCAAGCCTTATAAAAAAAAATTGTAGAAAAAAAAGTACTAACATTATTATACAAAGGGAACTGCTTCAAGAATGAAATTTGCAGCGAAATTTCAATTGGATTACCAAGAATAAGTTGTGATTCTATTAAAAATTGTGAATGGTTCAATAATGGATAATATAATTGGTAAGAATTATATGGTAAAATTTAAAGTATTGGATATTGTGAAATATATTAAAATTGATGACATAAATCTGAAATATAAAGTGGAATGATGAGGCTTAATTATTAGTTGTAATTACAAGTCCTCGTTCTCCTTATAAATCCTTTGGTGCTCGTACTTTAAATTTCAATCACTTTTGAAAGAAATAATTGGATGAATAGTATATAATCTTCCACCCATTTATAAAGTGTGTTATCAGTATTAAAACAATTATCATATAAGCATATCATTAAATTTATGCCTTTGTGTTATCATTATTAAAACAATTATCATATAAGCATATCATTAAATTTATGCCTTTGTTTACAAAAGGTTCATTACCATTCATAGAAAATATTCCAAACAAGTACCAATTGAAATATTGACATCAAATTGAGTATAATTATATAATTGTGAAGAGTTTTCAAAAACATCAGATACCTTATCCATATCTTGATTTGTAAATTTAGAACCATATTTGGGAATGGATTCTTTTTATGCAAAATGGGCATTATTTTGCATTTGAGAGGTAATCAAATGAAGAGGTGTTATAAATTTTACTATACAAGGCCATATCTCATCTTTTAATTTAAATTTCTCGTCATGATTAAACATATGATGATTCAAAATAATAATCACCATTAGATAAATTTCGTTAATGTCATCAATGTCTGGTGGTTCATATAAAAACATTTCCTTCTCCTCTATTAGACATTGTACAAATATAAACATAAAAAAATGAACTAAATTCGAATGTATGTATTTTTTCAAATTTAACCATAAAATTATCATTTTTTATTTCATAATCCTCAATGGTAAACTCATAATTTATTTTATTTATAGTAATTTCCTTATCCCTTGGATATGATTTTGCATATGAATGAAATTCAAAATGGAAAGTATAATTATTATATAGAGAAGAGTGCACAAATAAATTAGGATACAATGAAAAATATATTTCTAAGAATACATGAATAATATTTTTCCATTGGATAAATGATCATTACTATCAAGGTTTAATTATTTATTGTTAATTTCACCCTAGATGGTATTAACAGAGAACTCAAATTCATTTGAAGTAGTTCCAGGGGTAGCATCAATGTAGTTCCAACCTATGTCATTGAATAAGATTATCAATAATTTTGAAATAATTTTCCATAATATCTTCTGCAACATGCATATTATGAAAATAATGATTCTTATGTTCATCACAGTTTTCCTTTCTTAGTACGGAAGGAAGAGAGTAAAGGTAATGAAACTATTCTTTTAGATTAGCCTCGAGAAGCTTATCATTAAGGTGAAAGTTAAAACAAATTAATTTAAAAGTTAAAGAAATTTTTTCCAACCTCACCTTCATATATAAGTAAATTTTCCAGTTCAAAATAAAATTCACTCTAATCATAATATTAAAAAGAACGTAAGAATTCACTTACAAATGTTATAATATGTGAATAGAGGAGGTTGGTAATGTGTTGCACCAATGTTTTACCTAGAATTTGAATGTAAAAGTGAACAATATACACATGAAACCCTTATGAACTATATTGTTATATATACCTTTTTGAATAAATTCAAGAACATGCTCAGATCCATATGTTTCACCCTCATAATCATATTTAAATTTCTATAGGGGTTTAACTATGTTTAAAGGAATAGTACATGATGATCATCTAGAAACACATCTCCAAATAGGGGCTTTCGGATGATCCATTAGTAATAAAGAAGTATAAAAAATAATAGCTCTGAAGGGTCATCATGTCATATATGCTCCTTGTAGTGTCAATTTTCAATAACTAGAAAAATTGCTCCTAAAACATGGAATCATCACTCAATCACATGCCCCAATCAGGCCTATACTCATTTAGTGTAGTAATCCCCATTGTTATGTGGACCCTATTTCCACTAAATAATTGTCTTGGAAAGGATACTTTCAAATGTGCTTTCCTAAGTGTAAATGGAGTATAATGTAGTATCAAAAACAAAAGTAACTAATCTATATAAATATACCTCTTATTCCAAATATAGTTATCCCAATTGGGATCAAGAAGCAGTTCATAATATTCCAATTGGGGGTTAAAACACCTTAAATGTAATATGCTGAGAGGAAGATAAATTGATTTAGATAAGAAATAATTCATTGTTTCAATAATTTGTTAGGTACACTGTATAATGTAAATTTTGTTGCTTCTACAACACCCTCCAAAATTTTGCCACGTTCAAATTTTGGAGCTACCAACCATCATAGCAAGTGATGCCTCCAATCATCAAGTGTCGTTTCATGTTATTACACATGTTACAAGTGTCCTTTTTATTTCCTAAGTTTCATTAGGTCATTAAGAAAATATATGGTGCACTTCATAGTCGTGAAACATTTTCTAGTCATAAAGCAACACTTTTGGTTTCAATAATATATACTTTGTCTGTTTTACTTGGAGAGTGTTTGTAAACTAATGTTTTGATGTATACTTCTCAATATTGGGTCCTTTCTAATATTTTTAGATTATTTGGTATGTTTCACACTCTATTTTAATCTTAACTCATTTTGTGTTCCCATGTTTCATCTTCTAGACTTGGGAAAATTATCAAACTTTGTAAGTCTACCCACTAGGCTAGAGAGAGAACACAACACACTCTCTAGGCTTAGTCATACACCCCCTTATTTTTTGAGACTATGCCCTACTCCCAAGCCCAACTTTGCACCTATCTCTAGCGTATAATGCAATATCAACCATCAAGACCCTCCTTACTCTTATGAACTGCGCTAGACTTTCCCTCTCTCGTAGTTGAGTGCATAGCACACCAAATAATGACAAGTCAAGCTTCATTGACCCTCGACAGTGTGCCCTACACCCAAAAGTTCCCACTTCTTCTCCTGATCACACCACTGATTTATTGTTAAACGTTCGCATGAAACATGATAGAATATGATATCTTTGGCTGATGTATACTTACCATGAGTGATATTACTTGCAGTTCTTTCTAGAACATCATGGCGAGGATGCGTGAAGAGATTAGTCAAAGTAAGCAACCTAAGGAAGAATTTAAATGAAAAGGAACATATGTTGCGAAATTCAAAGAAAATTGGATCTATTTGATCAAACTAGTCAATTAAGACTCCATATGACCTTAAGACCCTTTGTAGGGAAGAAGGAAACAACAATGAAAAATCAACATTGAGTATTGAAGACATAGGTGGCAACATTGTCAGTTCTCAAGAAAGTCCATGTCACAAGTCACTATGGTTCCAAGTCATCAATTATTGTGGCTTGTCCTATTACTGTTGCATGGTAATGTGGAAATAATGATGTAATTGTGTAATCATTGTAAATATAAACATGTGGAAGTCCAGGAGTCATATATGGAAAGAAGAGGCAAGTGGAGAAGTCTAAAGGTCATGTATAGAGGTTCAAGAGATATGTAGAAGTTCAAAAGTCATACTAAACTTCAAATGTCATTTGGAACTCCAAAGGTCATTAGAAGTTGAAAACTCATATGGGAAGCTCAAGATTCATGGGGATATGAAGAGTGTTGTTTCTAGTTATAAAAGAAGCCTCATTACTCAAAGAAAGGAATTTTCACTTTGGCTTCTCCTACAAGGCATTAGATAGAGAGATATTTCTTTTGGGGAGAAAGTAGTGGCTCTAACGTTGTACTATTGGAGCTAGTGGTGTTCATTGTATCAATGTATCTTGGAACTTTTTCTTAATACTTGGAGTTCATTCAGCCAACACATTCTCATGCATATATCATAGATGTTCCAATTTTATTCTATGGATATTTATGGTGTATGTCGCATTTATATGTACTAAGGAAATTGAACTATTTTGGTGACTTTGGTGCTTATCTTATTGAAAGTATGTTTTGATTGTTATAGTGATAATTACATCTATGTGACCTACTTTTCTTGATGACTAGAGATTATTTCTCATCCATGTGCATGTGCCTTTACAAGAATAGTACTATTAATGTTCCTTTAGAGGATCAATTTTTGTTTCCTTGCAGTGAAAGAACCTTGATACATTTGCAATTGAACATTCCACAAGGAATAATTTATTGCTCATTCAAAAGTACATGTGCAGTACTCTCTTATGCTAATTTCTCAAGCCAAGGAAAATATTTAAGTAAATGGATGTCAAGCCATATTTTTGGATGTGACTCCTATAATGAATGGTGTGATTTATATTGGGAATTAATATCGGGGAGATCCCCTATAATTTGGTGGAATTTAGCATTGTCAAAATTCTGGCACTAGAAGGAGGGAAACCACCATTTTATGGCTAATAACCTACCTCACGCCAACAACGAATAATGTGTGCAAGGGAGTAACAACCTTTGTTCAACCCCAACTCCCATCCATGAGACTAGGGAGTCTTATCATCTTGGTCTGGAAAAATCTTTTGAAGTTACCTATGATCAACTTCAGACACTCCATCCAATTACTTGTTAATATGCAAGAGCTCTTGGATTACTTCTTGTTTCTCCTAATCTTCCTCATAATCCAAGAAAGAAAGAAACAACACATACTAGCATATTGGTTTCATCGGTGGAATATTTCGTTATTTCAACCCTTGAAGAATTAGTAGAACCCACAAAAGGGAAAATCCAACAAGGGGACCTTCCACCTATTGAGAAGGTGTATGTGGTCATGAGGGAGATTTTGAATTTTATAACGAAGAACAATCGAGATACTAAGAACAATGTGATCATAACAAAGATATGATTGGTGGAGGAGACTCTTCATATTGAAAAAAAGAGGAAGAAGGAGGAGAAGACATGTCTTATCAATATCTGGATTGGATGGCCCAAGGGCCTCTATCTCTTCTGGATAATCTCAACTGCATGCCAAAACATCTAGAAAAGTTGTTATCAAAGTTTTATCCTAACAAGAAGACAAAAGTTGAAGATCATATTGAAGACTTCTACATGTATTTATGAATTCATGTGGTACACTTTAATGACATTGTCTGTATATTTTTGTCCATACACTTTAGAAGGCAGAGCGTTTATATAGTATCATAGTGTTCTAGCTAATTCAATTCACATTTAGAAGGAGTTTAATAGGTTGGTTTTAGAGATTTATGTGGATTATAAAACTCCTGCCATGTTTTTAAAAGAACTCGGGAACCTCAAGATGGGGGAGAAGGAGAAGGTAAAGTATTTCAATCAAATATCTACCCGTATATTAAAGAAGTTACCTATATATGTGCAACCACATAAAACCATCACTAAAGACTATTACACAACTTCCTTTCCTACAAGCATTTCCTTATTTTTTAAGAGAGCTACAATGGAGAGACTGTCTTTAAGTTTTGCAGAAGCTAATGTTGTTGAGGACTTGCATTCTATCAGAGCAATTGAAGATCATAAAGCTTCTAAAGACTCTAAATATGTGGGTAAGAAAACTCAACCCTCTTCAACCAAAGCCAAAGTTAATGATTCTTTGGCATGGAAATATTTTCCAGTCTTTAAAGTAACTTTCTAATGAAGTATCTAAATTAAAGAGAAATTCAAGTGAGACATCTACCAACAACAAGCCTTATAACTTATTTATTCTTAAAAGAAATAAAAATAATCAACCAACCAAATCTAAACAGAGATCAAATGTTGTGTTTAATGTTGAAAGTTTAGGCATGGAAAACTATTGCACCTTCCATCAGGAGAGGAATTCAGAGAAAACATTCCCATAGTGGAATCACAACATGAATGCTATGGCGACTCATATTATGGACACCTTACTAGCAGATGAGCAATTTGAGTAGATTGAAGAAACAAATTAACTTGTCGCAACCGAGGAAAGTGCATGTGTTTGAAACTCAGTTAGTGCATTCGATATAATACTTAATTTTGATAAGAATAGTGTTGAGGAAACACCAACAAGTGAAGCTCCCAACCCTGAACTTGTTGATATAACTTGAGGAGAAAAGGACCAATTTTTTAGTCAGAGTTGAAGAAGAAACTATTAAGAAGGATTCTACCACCAACCAATCATACTCAGAGTACATAGAACAAGTATTTAAGATATCCCTCCTCCAAGAACACTTCCACAAACAATAAGCACAAGTCCATCACTCCAGAATTTTCTAGCAAAGCTAAACTATCAGATACTTCATCACTACCTGTTAGGATCAAAAGTATAGATTATAACACATTGAGGATGTTAGACTCCGTCTCATGTCACTGTGAGATTGATTCTTCTTCAAAACCCTGTTTTGAAGAAGAAATCGTTAAATGTGTTGTTTTAGATTATGTAATTTTTTCTTCAGCTCTTCAAAAGGCAGCAGCGACTTCAAGCTCCTATCCCTGCACAAGCACAATTCAAAACATCATCAGCAATCAAAGGCAAAAAGCTATTTGGAGAAAGTCTCACTGGAAATCCTGAATAAACTTCATTGTCACAGCTATTGAATTAAATGATTGTGTTAGCGCTGGGAATGCCCTGCTGTTCATTTATCAGAGGAATGTGATCCGAGAGTTCAGGCCTGCTATGGTTGGGCCTCCATACATTGTAGTTGCGACACCAGCTTGTATTGTGACATGTATTTCTACAAATATTCTTCAATCTTCATCTCTTGAGGAGTCACTTGCTACATGGGTTTTAGACGAGATCTTCTTTAAATCTCTGGTTCATTATATTTCACATCGTTGTCAGTGCATCCTAATGTATGCAACTTCAAGATGTCGAGAAAATAAAAAAGCTTGTGCTGCATAGTCCTGTAATTCTGACACTAACTGAAGTGGAGTATGATGGAGTTGTACCCAACAGTGTGCAGCAATTTTGGATTTCATGTGATGTGTATGACAAACTTTACATTCTTGCCCTTCTCAAACTGGAATTGGTTCAAAAGAAAGCTTTAATCGTTGTTAATTCTATTGATACGGGTTTCAGATTGAAACTCGTCCTTGAGCAATTTGGGATCTCATTTTGAACACAATCATGCTATTCTGGATATAATTTTTAGCTGGAAAGAAAGTCACTCTATGAAATTCAAACAGATTCTCAGATATATATTGAAGGTTGTGGTTGTTGCTGTATGGGTCATCATACTTCCTGTTGGTTATGCGCATACCTGGGAGCATCCTACTGGTCTTATAAAAACTTTCAAGCGCTGGGTTAGCGGGTGGAAATTTCCCTTCCTTATATATCCTAGCTGTGGTGCCACGGCTCTATTTCACGACGGGGAATGCCTCCTGCACATTATAGATGGACTCAGAGAGCAAATGAGTTTAGAGATTGCATCAACGGAATTCTGTTCTTCTTGATCAGAGGGCGTAAACATACTCGCAGCTTGGATATCTCTTAATGAGTCTGCGGATATGCCGCCTGGGAAAAAGCCTTCGCAGTTGGAGCGTAGCTGCCATTAGTTCAGCCCTCATCACCATTGCCACTTTCACGAACAATGCGGGCGCTCCAATAACATACATTTGCAACAAAAAGACTTCTCCTTTAGATATGAGATCGGGCGAAGTAAACCCTGCCAGAACACGAAATCCGGGCCTCATTTACGACACAACGACTCATGACTACCTACTCTTCCTCTGCAACTTGGGATATAACACATCAGTGATCAATTTCGTGCTGGAGTATGCGCCGCAGCAAAGTTAACTTTTTCCGCATAATGACTCTGCTAGCTAGAGTGATAGCAGTTGGAAAATGGTTCGATCAAATATGACACTGGAAGAATCCTATGCCGACCGTGTTAGCGCATGTGCTATTCCTCATTCCGGTATGGTGTCCGGAGCTTATACTGCCCACAGTTTTCCTGTATATGTTCTTAATTAGAATATGGTATTTCCGATTCCGGCCCAGATATTCACCTCATATGGATACTCTACTTATTTTTCGCCAACCACTGGCAGTAAAATCATAACTACCGCCAAGCTAATCGGATACGTGTATAGGATTCTATCTTTGGTGATTTGCGCTGTACAAGCCATGAGATCGTCGATAGCCATGATTTTAATGGTCACTTGACCTGCTTTCGTGCCGAATGGGATCCAAAGGCTCCGTCCGAGTGCCTTGCAGTTATTGGTTGTTACATAAATGATATCGCTCTGCATCCAATTGATTTCATCAATACAAGCAATGGACAGCTTGTCACTGAAGTAATGGGTCCAAATATAGCAACCGATCCTTTACTAATATCTTCAATTCTGATCCTGTGGATATCTGCGCTCCAGCATTTATCTTTTAATTAGCCAATGATCAGAGAATTTTTAGGGACACGGTTCTGTTTTAGAATAGATGAAAACGCTCTTTCCTATTTTTTTAATTGCAGTTGAAACAACACCTTTGCTGTTGGACCGATTCGTTTTTCCCTTAGCAGATTTTTATTTAATGTATTAAAAATTCATTTGTAAGAGTTAAGGGGGAGAGAGGGAGAGTTCTGAGTGCTGAGAGCTGGTGGAGAAACAGAGAGCTTTTATTGTATAGTCATTGACAGAGATTTTTAATGAAATTACACAGCTCTGACTTCTGAGATTCCTGTGGTATGATAATTTAGCATATGTTTTTCTTGTGTTTCATATGTGATATGTTATGTTTCATTTCACTTCATAATCATTTCTGAGTGAACAAATGAAGTGTTTAGGTAGAATTCATAGTATTATATTCTCTGCCTATAAGTTTGTTCATGTTCAATGTTTTCTACTGTTTAAGGAGGATTCAAAGGTATTGTTTGCCCTCCTTAGCTCCTCACCAGTCTTGCCATCCCATTTAATCTCAATCTGATGTTAAATTTCTTGCCTACCTTGCCTCAGTCAATAATCTGTGTTATTCATTATATTTCTCTGCTCAAACTGTGACTTCACCCATGCAACCCAGAAAAACCCCATCATTTTATTAAAAACCCTTTTATCAGTTTACTAGCCTAATATCAGTGTTACCTTATTGGTCATCTCATCTATTGGCGATTTTACGAGATAGACCAGAGAGAGCCTTCTCCTGCCCCGTAGGGCTAGCTACGAGGCTAAATGGTTTGATGTTTCCTTGAGGTTTGCCTTTCTCAGCCAGAGGTGAAATTTCAAGCGCTAACATACTAGCGACCATACTAGGGAGAACAAACTTATCGTTTGCTCATTGACGTGTTATTTCATAAGTCTTAGACGGATTCTGAAGATACGCCAGGTAGCCTTTGAACACACTCTTGTTTTACATCAGCGTTAGTAGATAAACGCTGCTTCAGTCGATCTCCGTGAGCTTGTGAATACAACACTTCATTTGCATTTTACCCCAGTACATGTATCAGGTGCAGATCTGATGCTGATGGTGGACAACAGTCAGACACTTATGTAGGCTGAACCATTCACCTGGCGACTCCAATTCCAATGCTTGCTGATCCATTCATGCAATGGAAGGGTATGTGGCAAACCCTGCCCTGTGTGAAGCTGTAAAAGGACTAAGAAAGGCGTTAGCAAATACTGAATTAGATGAAGAAGTTTTCAATGCCTGGCTTCATTTGTTGAAATCTTCTAAGGTCTTCAAAACTGAATTTTGCGAGCTAATTGTTGAAAGAATTGCAGAGGAGATTCAGTGGTTAGATGAGCAGATCCAGTCATATGATTTCCAAGACCCTAAAAAGTTTTTGGAAATCCTTCCTCCATCGAAACAAGAAATCATAGACTTGCCTATAGAGGTTTACATTGACAATGTGCAGCTGGAAGTATGCATTGCAGAGTTGGGGCAACCGATAGAGTCTGGCTTCCGCGATCCAATGGCAACTTACATGGACATGTTTTTCAGTTTGATTGACAGATCAGGCTGTCTTTTCCATGACCAGGCTTGTTACGTGCATGAAGGGCTGCCAACAATTATATCTGTGTCCTCGTGGAAGCATTCTCAAGCGGCATCATTCTCAGGTTTACTTGAATGGCTAATTTGGCATTTTAGTATTACCTGATCTATTGTTTGTACAACATATTAGAGTAGATTTTGTAAATAAATAAGCAGCCATAAGGACAACATCTTGTTTTAGTTTGCTTGAAGATTGTTAAGTCATTTTTTCATTCATTTCAGTCTTGAGATCAAATTAGTTTGAGTTCAGTTTCAGTTTGAAAATGAGTCTAGAGTTGTGTCGATGATGACTCCATTGCCCAATGGGTGGAGGCACTGTCTGCTCTCCCAAAGTTCTGCGGTTCTTGGCACCTCCAAAGAGCGGCAACTGCCATCCCAAGTGGAGTCGATGTTAGACTCTGTCTTGTATGTTAAATGTGAGATTGATTCTTCTTCAAAACCATGTTTTGAAGAAGAAATCATTAATATGTAATTTGTCATGATGTTCTATAGCTCTACAGTTCTTCAAAAGGCAGCAGCGACTTCAAGCTCCTATCCCTGCACAAGCACAATTCAAAACATCATCAGCAATCAAAGTCTGGCAATTTAATAATCAAATCAACAATGCCTTCCGCTCCTTCATCCATTACTCGTACACGACAAGCTTTGAATCTTTCCAAGATCAGTCTACTTCAAGCAAAGATGACGAATCTAGAGTAAATCAAACTCCAGTTTTCCATGTAGCAGAGGTTGCCTTGAATGAGCAACCAGAATCTCAAAGTGTGTTGGATGAAGTTAGAGAGGGGTCGCGCGGGAAAGAGAAATCTTCTGGAAAATTGATGTTTCCTGTTGAGTCGGTTGGGCGGATATCCCCACCACCTCGTCCTCTAGTTGTTGCTCGTTTTGCTTCAGCTGGTGATGCTGATATTTATGACTACTTTCGTTGGGGAGAAGTAATAGGCTTTGACAAAGCAAAGTGCCCAAAACTCCGAGCAGCAAAATTACTGCCAACATCTTCTCCGATTGTTCATCTGGCGGCAAGTCAGCACCATCTTGCAGCTATTACTGCTGCAGGTCAAGTTTTTCTGTGGCGAAATAAACATGGCAATATTCATACACGTTGTAATGAATGGGAACACATAGCTTCCTTAGAAGACAAGGGGGTTGTCCTGGTTGATGTTGCAGGTCCAGATCTTGATCGGGCTTCAGGTGAATATGAGGCTAACCAAGAAGATCAGGTTCCAGATCCTTTTTATCTAGTTGTAGTCGGTGTTGATGGGCAGGATTTTATCCTTCAGGGCTCACTGCCTCAGGAGCTTGTCCGAAACGTATCAACTCAGTGATGAACCCCGGCACCTTTCTCTGAAAGATGTTCTTTTGCAGTTAGGCCACCCATCACTAAATAATGCAAGGTCAAATTGTACAACTTGCTGTACTCCATTTCCAGATGAAAATTAAGGAAAAATTAGAACGAATATCATCAAGGGTTGAAACTGCGGGACTAGGTGACACCTCACCTTTAAATGACCCATTTCTTACAAGGAACATTGTAGCTGAAGATGCTCTTGCACAAAATGTGAAGGAAAAGGCTACAGAGATATCTCTAGAGCTAAAAAGTATTACCCAGCCATATAATGAGTATGCAGTCCCTTTTGAGCTTTGGGAGGTTTGTTTGGAAATTCTCCACTTCTCAAATTATGTTGGAGATGCGCATAGTGGCATTATGCGGGAAACATGGGCTAATGTGCCATTGTTGGTTTCAGAATATGGGTCTACTGAAGGTTGATTGGTGCCAATATAGATCCCACATACTCACCAGAAAATACAATTTTCACAGTGGTTCCCAATATTGGATATTTTGAATTCGTTCCTCTTCATCTGCGTCTGGGAAACTCGAGATTAGGTGAAAGTGTAGCTACTGTTGATTATATAGAATCAAAACCTGTGAAGTGAAGGTTGGTCAGTGATATGAAGTGGTTTTGACAACATTTGTTGGGCTCTATAGGTACAGGCTTGGTGATGTCGTGAGAGTTGCTGGCTTTTACAATTCGAGTCCGCAGTTGCAATTCATTTGCCGAAGGAACCTCTTCCTTACAGTCAATATTGACAAGATAACCGAGAAAGATCTACAAATATCTGTTGATAAGGCCACAAAGCTCTTAAAGAAAAAATGTGGGTTTGGTTGAGCTCACAAGCTATGCTGATCTGTCAACTGAGTCAGGCCACTTTGTAATATTTTGGGAGCTTAGTGACAAATTAAATGAGAAGTTTCTTAAGAGATGTTTTTCAACAATGGACGAGACTTTTATTGATCTAGGTTATCTTAGTTCCAAAAACTATTGGGCCTCTTTACATTTGTATGGTCGAGAAAGGTACATTCATGAAAATTATAGATCACTACATGATCCGTGGAAGGTTGATCTAGATATAATTGCCAAGGCATTTGGAAAACGTTTTAAAAGAGTACCTAAATTATAAATTTCAGCAACCGTATCAGCGGGTTTTATATTACAGTTCATTACTGATAAATCATCGCATGTGGCAAAGGAATGAATTCCTTGCAGTTCTTCTCCATATTGAAGCAGATAATCTTCTGATTTTATCCCGTGGATAACTTCACGGGTATTCTTGAATGCTATGTTTCAGGTAATACGACATCAAAGGAAACTGAGTTCCTGGTTTGGGATATTGAAGAGTTTTGTTTTTAAAAGGGTCCTGCAGCTCCAAGCAAGCCGCTTTTTCCATCTCAGCAAGTGGAAGAGAGAATTGTTACACTGGATTCTCGCACCAAACCATTATTATCCTGTTGAGGGCCTAAGTGAAAAAAGATAAGAATTCTATACTACTTCATTACATTCAAACTTGAACCAGATTTCGGTTGCCTATGTTTATTTTAGCAATGGGAGTGACACCTGTAATGCCACCTATTCACTAGATTCAACAGATTCGAGTGGAAGGAGCGCTATTCTCTCTTCAGGAAGCGCTGATTGTTTTTTTTTTTAAGTTTCATTTATTAATAATGAAAAAACAAATCCCTGGTCTTGGGGGTCGATTTGTTTTTTCCGTTAGCAGCATGTATTTATTAAAAACAAAATATCATTTGTAAAAGTGGGGGAAGAGTTTTGAGTGCTAAGAGCTGGTGTGTGTAACAGAGCTTCTATTGTACAGTCATTAACAGAGATTTTTAATGAAATTACACAGCTCTGACTTCTGAGATTCCTGTGGTATGAAAGTTAGCATAAGTTTTTCTTCTGTAATCTGTTATGTTTCATTTCATTTCATAATCATTTTTGAGTGAACAAATGAAGTGTTTAGGTAGAATTCATAGTATTATATGCTCTGCCTATAAGTTTGTTCATGTTCAATGTTTTCTACTGTTTAAGGAGGATTCAAAGGAATTGTTTGCCCTCCTTAGCTCCTCACAAGTCTTGCCATCCCATTTAATCTCAATTTGATGTTAAATTTCTTGCCTACCTTACCTCAGTCGATAATCTGTGTTATTCATTATATTTCTCTGCTCAAACTGTGAATTCAACCATGCAGCCCAGAAAAACCCCATCATTTTATTAAAAATCCTTTTATCAGTTTACTAGCCTAATATCAGTGTTACCTTATTGGTCATCTCATCTATTGGCGATTTTACGAGATAGACCGGAGAGAGCCTTCTCCTGCCTCGTAGGGCTAGCTACGAGGCTAAATGGTTTGATGTTTCCTTGAGGTTTGCCTTTCTCAGCCAGAGGTGAAATTTCAAGCGCTAACATACTGGCGACCATACTGGGGAGAACAAACTTATCGTTTGCTCATTAACGTGTTATTTCATAAGTCTTAGACGGAGTCTGAAGATACGCCAGGTAGCCTTCGAACACGCTCTTGTTT